>BJKM01000998.1:10000-133956 GCA_015082035.1 Chaenogobius annularis | reverse complement strand
AGATTTGGCAGTGAATTGTGATTTTAATCTGCCATTTTACAGAGAAAAATACTCTTTAATAGTAGATTTCTGCTTAATTATTTGTAATTGCATGATCTCCTGTAATCTTGTGGTCTTGTTAGTACACTTTTGGTATAGAGATAGAAGGTCAAATGATGCCGAGACCAACATTATTGAAAACTCACATACAATTATGCCCTTTCATTCTGGTGACTGTTTCAAATGATAATAATGACTGATCTCATGTTTTATTTGTAGTTTTATAGTAAATGTTCTGTCTCTTATCTGAATGCATTAGTATGTTATGTAATGCAGCTACAACAAAGTACTGCTGTAACCTGAGTGAATAAAAGTTGGACTGTCATAAAAAGTTTCCTGACACTAATTTGCAATTTCCTCTTTTATTTACAGTTTTAACATTAATTGCAGGGGTCTTATTTAACCAAAAGCTGTCAAAGCACATATAAATCAATCCTGTAACACAGCCTACATTAATCTGCGAAATATAGCTCAAATCAGAACAATCTGGTCTAAAATTGATGCTGAAGAACGTATCCATGCATTTGTTATATCTAGTTAGACTACTGTAACTCCCTGCCACAGCATGTACAACATTTTATTAATTTTTTTTCAATTTGCAAAAAACGAAGACGTACCTAAAAAAGCTTTCAACTGGTTCAAAGGATCAAAAGCAACAAGATCACTAACAGGAACTAAAAGAAGAGAGAACATTACGCCGGTGCTCGAGTTTCTTCTCTGGCTCCCTGTTCATAGAATCAAATTTGAAATTCTCCTCCTGACTTACAAAGCCATAAATGACAAAATGCTGGAACTTCAGGTGGTTCCAAGAGTCTCTAAACGCACAGTAGAAGGTAAAGCATTTAGCTACCAAGCTCCTGTGTTATGGAGTCAGCTCCCTGTCCATGTTAAAGAGGCCGACAGTCTTCATTTAAGACCAGGCTTGAAATGTTCCTCTTTGAGGAGTTAGGAACAGAAATAGTTAGGAACAGGAATAGTTAGGAACAGAAATAGTTAGGAACAGAAATAAATACCTACAGTTTCCCTGCTACGCTGCCCTAGGTGCAAGCATGCTGGGGGAAGTACAGCCGCTTGAGCACTATCCAATGCTTCCTTCTACTTTTCCTAACAACAATTAATATTTTAGTTCACCTGTAGTCTGTTCATGGCTGTTCACATGTTTTCCTTCTTCCACTACTGTTTCACTGCTGATGCTGACCTGCTGATGCACCACAACTGCCAGGAGGAACGCTTTCTACTCTAGATGAATAGCCGTTCATCTGCCCAGATGAACTGTCTTGCTAGATCAGGGGTGGGCAATTATTTTCCCCCAAAGTCCATATTCAAAAATAAATATTCAAATACTCAAGGAGGAGGGAGCCAAAGTCAGGGCACAATAGGAGGTAGATGGCCCATCTCAGTTAAGTTTCAATGGCCCATTATCAGGAGGTCCCGCCCTGTGGGCAGGGCTTTCACAGAGTAGGATATAAGTGTTCTCAGACTTGTTTCACAGATTGAGAATGACTCTTGGATGAGAGTCGAAACGTTTTGTTTTTTTCTAAAACAGAGTCCAGATGAAACAACTGAATCTTTTTCTACAAGGTGAGAGAGAATGTGCAGCTGCAGCAAATGAACAACCACGATTGCAGCAGCACTATTCAGTGGCCTGTTGTGGTCACTAAAAGACACAATGATGTCAAGCCAAGCTTCAGCAGGAAGAGTTTTAGGTAATTTTTAGATTTATGAATAAAAAACTGAATGAATGGTATATCCCTGTTTGCCTTATTTGCCTTGGCTGCACACCACTGATAAAACCGACAGGCCGACACAGTCTCTTCATTTAAGATGAAGCTTAAAATGTTCCTCTTTGAAATAACTTATGGTCAGGCCAGTTAGGAGAAGAAATAAATACCTACAGTTTCCGAGCTACGCTGCCCTTGGAGCAAGTATGCTGGGGGAAGTATGGCAGCTTGCACTATCCAATGCTTCCTCCTACTTTTCCTAACAACAACATTTAATATTTTAGTTCACTATCAGTCTGTTCATTGCTGTTCACATGTTTTTCTTTTCATCCACTACTGTTTCAAAGCTGATGCTGACCTGTTGCTCCGGATGCTCCACAACTGCCAGGAGGAAAGCTTTCTACTCTAGATGAAAGGCTCTTCATCCGCCGAGATGAACTGTCTTGCTAGATCAGGGGTGGGCAATTAATTTTCTCCAAGGCCCATTTTCTAATCAGGGCAATTCTCATCATTATAAGCGCATTTCTGTAAAATGTAAATGTTCATGCAATATTATATTATAGAGAGAGAGAGAGAGAGAGAGAGAGAGAGAGAGAGAGAGAGAGAGAGAGAGAGAGAGAGAGAGAGAGAGAGAGAGAGAGACGAGAGAGAGAGAGAGAGAGAGAGAGAGAGAGAGAGAGAGAGACCCCACTTAGCGGTGGTGTGAGGGAAAGAGAGAGAGAGAGATCAAATAATTGAATTAAAAATCAAAGCAAAAATAACTTATCAATGCAAAAAGAGAATTAAGACAATTTTAAAATTGACATCAACAATTGGACATATTTTTAGAAACAAACTCTTTTCACAATAATGATTATTTTTAAATGTAAAAACTCTGCATAGTCCTAGTCAAGCAGCTAGCAAGACATGCTCTCCTGGGTGTCTTAATTCTTCCTCCTGATGATGTGAGGTGATGGGAACTACTATGTTGCAGATTTCAGATTTTTTTTTGTTTAATTGTTCATTTGGTTTTCGATTGTCTGGTATTGAAGGTTAAATAATTACAGTTTAATTGCAAACTCAGTATTAAGTGTAATCACTGAGCATGAATCAACCATGTAGAGAAACATAATAGAAGCTCCTTAAACATGGACTCAAAGAATGTGTTCATCGTCACCTATAAAAAGAGGTTTCCTGTCACTTTGCATTGTCAACTTTGCATTGCTCTCACAGCCAAACTCCACTGGTCTACAAAGATTTGTCCACAGTCAATATATCATTTTCAACTTTTACTTTATTTTTTAGACATTTTGGAATCATCTTCTATTACAACAAAGGGGAAACAGGAAAAAGGCTGAATGCTTTCATGTGAAAAATATTGTTACAATATTATAACCGTAATATTTCTTTAGAGTGACCCATCCCTATGCAAACCAGGTTCATGCATTTAAGATAAAGTGCTGCGGTTCATCTGTGCCATAAGACAGCCATGACTTCAAACGGAGGACTGCTTACACTGCTTCAGGTGCTTCAAGTGGTGTCTACAATATATGGTAAATATATATATATAAACCAAGAAAAGACATGGGATGAAGCTCAAGAACACTGCCGAAGCTACTACACCGACCTGGCTCCAGTTACTAATGAGTATGACCGTAATCTTCTTCTTAAGGACAATGTGGTGGGTAACTATTGGATCGGATTGATGCGGGACCCAGAGAATTTTTCAAAATGGATATGGTCTGGAGGTGGTGAAGTTAAAAAAACTTTCTGGCGTTATGGGGAACCTAACAATTATAGAGGAAAGGAAGATAAAGGACTAGTTTATCGCGATTCGAGCTGGAATGACGGTTCAAAAATGTCTCCTTTTCCATTTCTCTGCTACAAAGTCCACGCTGTGAAGGAGAGGAAGACCTGGGATGAGGCTCTCGATCACTGCAGGAAGAACCACAAAGACCTGGCCAGTGTGGCATCTGAGACAGAATTGATGCTTATGCGAAAAGAACTGGTAAAATCACTGACGACTGAACACGTGTGGATTGGGTTGAGGTTTTTGGCAGGAGACTGGCTGTGGGTGGACGAGCAGCCTCTGGAATATGAAGCCTGGGGACCGGAGGGTAAACCTGGGTGTCCTGTGCTAAAAGGCTGCGCAGCTCTGCAAATGAAATCTCTCCCGATCAATGGGACAAATACATTGGAGACGGTTGCAGATATCAAAGTTTGGAATGCGACCAGCTGTGATGAGAAGTTGTATATTTTCTTTGCTACTAGAACATTTCTTACTTACTCTTTTTTTTTAAACACATTTTCTAAATTCAAACAGAAAAAACACAAAACATGGAACATGAGAGAGAGAGAAAAGGCAAATAAATCAACACCAAACATCCAATGAAATAAAACGAAAAGAAATTACGTCACATCTAGTCCAAAATCTGTCAAAAAGTTAGGGTTTCCTTTTTTTTAATGCCAGTTAGAATGTTGGTCCCAAGGGTGGACTGACATATGGGAATTAGGTTGGTATAATTACTCAAATTATTAAAAAGTGAAGCACACAGGCAATTGCTCTCTAATGAATATACAAACTTCCATTTAGCTTTAGGCTATTTTTAGTTCATGCATATTCAGTCTGCTGAATGTAGTGCGTTATTTTGAGATTTGGCAGTGAATTGTGATTTTAATCTGCCATTTTACAGAGAAAAATACTCTTTAATAGTAGATTTCTGCTTAAATATTTGTAATTGCATGATCTCCTGTAATCTTGTGGTCTTGTTAGTACACTTTTGGTATAGATAGAAGGTCAAATGATGCCGAGACCAACATTATTGAAAACTCACATACAATTATGCCCTTTCATTCTGGTGACTGTATCAAATGATAATAATGACTGATCTCATGTTTTATTTGTAGGTTTATAGTAAATCTTCTGTCTCTTATCTGAATGCATTAGTATGTTATGTAATGCAGCTACAACAAAGTACTGCTGTAACCTGAGTGAATAAAAGTTGGACTGTCATAAAAAGTTTCCTGACACTAATTTGCAATTTCCTCTTTTATTTACAGTTTTAACATTAATTGCAGGGGTCTTATTTGACCAAAAGCTGTCAAAGCACATATAAATCAATCCTGTAACACAGCCTACATTAATCTGCGAAATATAGCTCAAATCAGGCAACCACTCTTGAGATCTTATATATTATACATAGCATAGATGACGTCCAATGCACTGCTCAAATTACTGATAATAAGTTAATCACTTCTCATAGTATGAACTATTTCGTGGTAACATACCCTGGCACGCCTACCGTGTACAATATTTCAGATATAATAATTACATTTTAATTTACTCTAAAAATTAACGCATGGAGCACGCAATTAAACTGACAGCATTCTAGTTACACCTGTGGTAACTAATAGATCTTCGCACCAGGGAGGACTATCAAGACGTCATTAAGAGGACGGAGACAAGGTATACATGAACCACAAGGTAAATAAGTATTGAAGAGTTATACCAATATACGCTTGGTGGTTGTTCTCAGGAGTGGCATATCTCTTGGCTCTCTGATCTTCGTGATTGTAGGATAAAGAAAAAAATTTCTGGCTTTGATTCCTAACCTACCTGGGGACTTTGGGTCAACATTTAAGCGCATAAATCCACGAGTCTTAAGGACTGGCTCCGGGCTTGCAGTATCCTAGGTGTTGTCTCATATGGAGTGCGGTTTATAGGTATCCGCAGCAGTACAAGGATCAATGCATACTGGGAGTTGGGTACCGGATGGACGTCTGCGCTAGTGTGTTCGGCAGATCAACGGCATACCGTGTGACAACTTAGCTTAAAGAGCCGAGAAGTTTAATTCTTTTCATTCCTTAAAGACAGGACATATGAAATAAGACTTAAATTTCTTACTGGTTTGATATTGAGGAAATTACGCGCAAACGCAGATAACGTCTAGGAACGGCGATGGTACGAATGTGAGCGTACTTATGTAAATACGGATATTGTGCACGGGACAACCACGTAAAAAAATTTAATTAAATGGACTCTCTTACATGGTTTTTAAATCCCATGCTTATCGCTTTCGACCCCCTTATACGCAAGTTAGGTGCATTAGTTGGTAATGAGAACTCACGGCGGGAAGTTGTATGCTGGCCGTTTGATTGGGACTATTGAAAATATTGCTAATTCTCATTGGTATCTGCGGGGATCATTATTACTTCATAACATCATTTTACACTAAATTTTCTTCAAGGTATAATCACGTGCTACAGTGTCATGTTTCATTTTGGTCTTGTTTACTAAAATGTGGTGGATATTTATCTTTCTACTCCATTTCGACTAGCGCTGGGACTCGTAACAGTACTTGTCTTTGTAAAATAATCAAAAGGCACTTAAAACTCGTTGCTAGGATGTGTATATTGTGCTCTATCTACTCTGGCTGATGTCATAGTACTCTTGCTTATGTTAGCTCTGAACCTACTGTCTTAGCATATGAGTAGGTGTGTGCCTGGCAATTCACTGTTATCTCACTCTCCAAGCGCCTACTAATAGATAATGCATGTGATTAGACTCTTGGAACTTATATCTCGAGACGTAATAGCGAGGGACAGACGTCCAACAAGTCAGGGCGAGTAGTGAGAGAGTAGGGCATCGGTGGGCGCACTTGGAATAAGTGAGTGTATAAAACCAATTGAGACTACCAATATTATCCATCGGGTAAATTAGGATATAATTCGGTTCATTGTTTGACTGTGACAAATATGGAATTATATGCAGCGGGTCGGACCCGCCTAGGTGCGGCAGTGGCTAATTTTCATAAAGAGTTCGACGGAAGGCAATTTACAAAGTTATCAGGTATCTTGGTTACTACAGATTTATTTAGAGGACTACATATGGATGAGACGTGCGTAAACGATAGAAATCGACTTTTCTCGTTTATGTCTAGAATTATCTGTGAGTCCTTCATAAGAGAAACTACTTGAATCTTTTTTCTCGTCTACAAGTGTGAGTAGAGAAACGCTCTCTCGGTGTTATTCTATGCACCTTATAGATGAAACGCAAGCGATCTGGTATCTCTGGCTATAGGAGTCACAAGGTACTATATATGCAGTGCGCATGTTGTGTGGTACTTTATTAAAGGACAACATATTCCTAGCATGCCAATGAAAGCTTCAGCAGGAAGAGTGTGTTCTACAGGTTTATGTTGGATATTTTTAATAGAAGGATATCAATCATGAAGATCTGTAATGATAGTAGAATTATTTTATTCTTTAACATTTGTTTTTGTTTGCCTACTATACTGGTGTGGGGCTACATTCGCTCAATCTTGTCCAATCGATATCGCGGGACATCAAGAAGCGATAATGTAGAGGCGTTCTGGGGAAGCCATTTTGGATAGCCATGACAAAGAAACATCCAGGAAAAAACCGGGATATAAGGTGTATATTGTTCCTTATTATTCTGTAGTGTTTTGCGATTATTGATAGTTTGTTTTAAAATATTTAAACTAAAAACAAAGACAAACAGCTAAGCAGACGTCGATAAGTTAGAAACATATGGCATTCATGTGCCTTGAAACTCTTTACACATGAGGAGCTACTGGGACTCTACTCCCTGTCCTAAGTAGATTATGGTGAGAGTAGGCAGTCTGATGCTTTGGATATAATGAATATAATCCATTTAAGAAAACAAAATAAAACATAGGTACACTAATTTTAACAATGTTCTACAATAATAATACATAAATTGACTATATCAATTAAACAAACACTTCTGTTTCAGTTAGCGGACCAATGGGGGATTTTGGACGCCTTTCGCGGTTCAAAGATTAACAAGTCACTCGAGAGTATATGTGGCCTTAATTAATTAGCATAAATATTAGACTTTTTGTTCCACACAAACTGTCCATATGCAAGTCACAGTAGCTCGGCTTAATACTTGGGCACAATTGTGAAGGGACGCTCCAAGTTTCTTAAAAGTCAATACTCAGCGACGCAGTCAATCGCTTAATGGAGAAACAGGATGCTACTTGGCTGCAATGATGAGAGTTAATAGAAGCGAGAAATCAACATCTATTTAGAATGTTAGACAATATGAACAGCCATCGCACAAGGATGGTTATTGATCAAGTTTGCACCAGTTCTCTCGCCCTCATATTTCTGACTTGCACATTAGCATCTATAAGTAAGCTCTCTGTAATCAGTGTGCATAATTAATGGACATTCATGGCTGTGCAACTCATTTTTGGGCACACTATTCGCTCAACAATGTGGTAAGCGGTTCTGGCTATCAAAAACAAGGGTTAACGGTGGAGACCCCGGATAGTTGAACGAAGAGCGAGTTTTGGCCGATGAGCTTTATAATAACGAATGGTACAAAATAATATTGCTGATCAGCCAATTAAATAAGCAGATCATGAAATATTGGTAGAGTCATTAGTAATTCGATTGAATACCATTTAATCATGCTCAGACAAATACATAAATGTCATCTCTGTGATAAACTACCAAAATACATCTTGTCTAAATCAAATTACTTGGAGCTGACAGATACAATAAGATAGCAACTATACACTGCCCCAGCTTGTACACGAGAATAACACAACTGTATATTATCACTCAGGGAAGACTATTTACATGTTAATATTAGGTAGGGATGTAATAATTACTACAATTATACTAGTTAAAATTGTATGGAACACGGATTAAGTTATCTCAAATCAAATGATTATAGGACATTTGGGATTTAGACCAGCTTAGGACTATTGGTTGTAAACTTTTCAGTTAGTCATTAAGTGAAAGTTTTATCTTAGATATAATTAGAAATATGTCTCGATATTATGCCTCTTTATGGTCATGGGCGGACACACACACTAGTGGTGATCACATGTATATATAATGGATGAGTGATTAAAGGATGGCCATGCTTGTGATAACTAAAGAGTTTATTATCACATGCATAAGGCAACATTGAAGTGTTTTAGCAATTATGTCTCGTCTATTATGCAAAAGAGTTCGATTTTCTGGTCTCTACATTCACATAAATATAGAGGAAAGAAAACCAATTAGACTACGCCAATTAATCTATTGCAAACCAGGAAATAAAGGTGTCATCATTTATTGGATGTAAATGTAGCACACCTTGGAATTATATGTTGGGCATGATAATCGGACAAATGTTCACATCAGGAAAATAAATGTGGCTTTTATATTCTACATTATAAGCGAACTAATATTACCAATGCTGAATTAAACGCTGATATATAAATCTCTTTATCATAGGGACAGTGCACTAAGTCTCTTAACAAAGGTGATATATAGTACTGGATCTAAAGAATATATAATTTATCTCTGAATAGAGATCCCATAGTAAGTATAAATCTAGGCGCATACAAGCATATTGTCACAGAAGATAGAATAAGAAAATAACGTTGCTGTGTCTGCGACCATTTAGCCATGCTCGGCATAAGTTAGATTGTTAATTCTCTCACTCTCTCATCTTCCTCTTATAGCATATTGTTTATTCTTAAATCGAGTTAAGTGTTCATTGGCTAGCAACTCGTAATGGTGTCATGGTGGGCTAGAGGGATACTGTATTAGTCTGGCATTATGTTATAGAATCATGTAGACCCATATAAAGCCCTTCTTGTGCATTGCGGTTCGGTCATGTCAATGGGAGGGATTCGAAAATGGCGTGTTGGAAACAACACTAAGATTCACAGATAAATTATATCAAACTGGGCTCTGGTTCTTGTCTATTTTAGCAAAGGTGTAAATTTGTAGCACACACACGAGTGTGAGATGTTTCTCGTATGGAATCATGCTAAATGTGTCCGTGGTCTATTTGAAGATATCGTTATATCACTATCACCGGAGACTATGCAAGACCATTGCATACGGTGTCAGCAGTTCTCAGGTCAAACAGGAGGGGTTAGAGGACACGTCGCCCATCCAGGCTCTACAGGTCGCACAGCGACAGCTAGTTACTCATTGGGTCACGACACTCTTAATGTATCCCAGGATGGTAACACTGGTTGTTCACTACTGGTGTCATTCGCCATAGGTTCTGCAGGTAAAAAGCGGCAGCATATATACAGAGAAGCTGGAAGATGACATAGACTCATAACACGGAGTTACTAGCGGTGAGTTATTTCAAGTAGCTTGTGTGCTACGCGGAATTATAGCGTAAACATACCTATTCGTCGAGCTATGTGATAAGGAACAGCACACACAGCATCACATTGGATGAAATGATCAAGCGAAGAGGAGCAGCGACACGCTGGTACCAACCCTAGAACTAGCGTTCATATATGAATCTAATGATGTAATGAATGATAATTTATCTACTTGCGTATAGAGAAATTGTGAGCTTCACGCTAGTCCATATGTGGATCGCATTTGGGATGCGGGTCTACTTCCGACAATCATGGATTTCAATATAAAGATACCATGGGAGACTGCTCGAGGGGTTTATAACATACATATTATCGTCTATGGCTCTATTCTTGGTGGATACCTCTCATGACAATTCCTGCGAATGTGGAGGAAGGACAGATGGCTGTTAAAGCATAATGAGATTATATTAAGAACTCACGCACAGACAAATTTATACCGGACTAGAGTTAGACATAGAAGGTTTTATAATGGTTTAGGTAATTTGTATTTCTTCTGTTCACAAAGTTTGCATCGCATGATAAGACGTAGAGAATGGATAGTATCTTATGTGTTGGAGTGATCGATATCATCTGAACGAGGAAGAAGCTATCTACACATGACTGCAGGCTAGCTTGCTGCGCATCTGAAGACAGAATTGATGGTGTCAATTCAGACGAAAGATACTGTAAGGGACTATCGATCCGCACTTTCGCAACCTACGTGTGGATTAACGTGAGTATTAGGCAACTGGTCTATTAGGAAGCGAGAGAAGTATCATTGTTGTGGCAGTGAGAATTCATGCGCCACGAACGTTTCAACATCTTGTGATAATTCCTAGTAAAAGACCATGGGGTTAACCTGATGGGTAAGTTTAACCTAGGTTGGTCTTGGGCATGTGCTACATAGTATGTAGGTTGCGCAAGATCCACTGGCTATATAAACTCTAGAATATAACTCTCTCCTCGAGCATTTAACTCAAGGACAGGTTGGTGACACACAAAGTCAGGTTATTGGAGAACAACGAGGTCTGCACGTACTATAGAATGAACATCCAATTTTTGCGCACATAAATCACCGCACTAGCTCGTGATGAGAATGTTAGATACTTAAAACATTAATAGCCTTATGACTACTTCACTAGACAACATTTTTATGTCTGACTTCTTCAGTATTTATTTTTTTTTTTTTAATTTTTTTTTTTTTACTTGAACTTTGGCAGGAGCACAAAAAACTCGAATCTGACAGTAGGACACATGGGACAGGATGGAGACAAGGCACAATAAAGCTATAATGTGGAACAGTATGACGTTAACGTAAAACCATGAAACTCATATTTAATGGATTAACTGAGAAGGACACGGAAACTACGGTCAAGCGCTTGTCAGTCATATATCTGGTTCTAACATGAATAGGTTCAGAATTACAGATATTCTGTGGTCAGGGTAGGTGTAGTGATAGAAAAGACCCAGATTCTTTTGTTACTGTTGTTAAGGTGGTTTCTAAGGTTGCTGGACAGCGAAATGGCGGTCCTCCCGCGTGGTTATTTTTTGATGGGGACTGGGGCTGGTAATTTATTCATATGTATTTTCAGCAAATCATTAAGGCTCAAGTTGGATTTTTTACCCGCCAGCTATGTATTCCAGATTAGGAGGGTTCGCGGGTAGATGTGATTGCCTAATCATCAAGTCCTTATAGGGAACTCTCTGGTCGGAGATGAAGGCAAATTAAAAAGTCTTTTTTTCTCGTTTTGGCCTTTCACGCTTACTTCAACTACGTACTTATCTGTGAGGGATCTTCACATTGGTCTCCATGGGAGATGTTAATACTTTGTCTGGGAACGTTTCACAAGCAAATGGCATTTTTGGCTAAATATTAGTTCACTAGACAACACTGTGAACTAGCTTTGTGACTGGGATCGACGAGATGGGCTCTGTTCGCCTATCAGATCTGGACTATTTGATAAATGTGCCACACTAGAGTATCCTATGGCTGATACTCTATCAAATTTTGCTCTTATCTTTAGTGACAATAAATAGTAACTGACGATATTTCACTTGGGCTAAGTTGGTGTGAATTTAATTGAATGTTTATTCACTCATGTAATTATCATGTTTTTCAGTGTGATAGACATTATGTTCTACTCTCATAATTCTCATTTAATTACTCTGAGGTAGTACACAGTTGTAGTGAGAAGTATAGAATTTATATTACATATTTTGCCTAGAGATTAATAAATGCAAGGTAAAATGAAATTAGTTTAATATACACTCTCTGCAGCAAGGGACAGAGAATACTTGAAAGGCTATGAGGAGTCGCAACTTAGTACTATTAAATATGAATATATATAGGCAAATATTTTAATGTGATTAGATGTAGAACCTCAAAATTCTTCCAAATGAATTAGCTTGATGGTTTAAAACTCTTACATCTGATAGGCAATCTAAAAGTCGTCTGGAAGATAGTCTGAAGTAATGACTTGGTCGTCCACCGTGTCTGTCACTCACGGACATTGAGGTACAGGTAGCGCGTTCTTGGGCCAATTAAATAACAATACTTTCCATCACTAATACTTCTACGGGCCTTGGGTAAGCCGGAACTGGTCTCTTTTATTGTTAATAACCAAGACTAAATCAATTTATAAAAGGACAAATGCCTCATTTGTGTTCTCTCTAGTTCATATTCCGCGCATCCTGGTCGTACTTGTGTATTCATAAGACATTCTTCGCAAACGAGAAGGTGGTGGTTCGTTCCCACAATTGTCGGCTAGGATATCGCACATACCACACAAGGTCGGACCTCCCTCTATTCGAGATTCTAACTAAGATTTCTAAGGTTAGGTGAAGTTAGCCTATATAAAGCTAAAGAGGGAGTATCAGGGAGGGTTTTTTACACACGTGTTGGGGTGGGCTCAGGCTCTGTGAGGGAAAGATGCTGCTTATTGTCATGGTTTGTGCTTGTTCTTATTTTCACATGTTGGGAATATGTTTCTGTACAGGATAGGGCAGAAGGATTTCAAGAATCTATGGGACTTGTATGTCTTTAGAGAGAATCGACACATTGGAATGGCGATAGTTACAAACGTAACACGGTGCTATCTGTTCACTAGTGTTGGCGAGTATTTGGATAGATATTTGGTTGAAACAGAAATCATCCAATAAATGTAGGAGGCATCAGATGCATAAAATACAGATATAGTATATTTGTTATGTGATTTTGGTGGAGGTTATTGCAACTACAGATAAAAACAGTGTATGTCTATGTTAAATACAAATATATAGAGTTCACTTAGAGGAAACACGTTAACTGAATATTTGGAGGGAACACTCGCAATACCAGCATTCCTGAGAGTTATTGCATAGAAAATTAGGGATGTTGAATTCGAAATAGTCTTACTTTCCTATCATTAATATTACACATATTCTGGTCTTTCATAAGTGTAATTTGATACAAATCGCTCCACGCATGTTAGGCGAGAAGAGAATGACACTAGGATGGACAAGAGTTCAACACTCATCCAGATCCGCCTTTTCGGAAGGAAGTAATCCCTATGTAATGATCCAGATGAAACTCTGCCAGTGTGGTATCGCAGACAGAATTAATGCTAATTCAAATAGAACTGAGCAAATCACTGATTACTGAACACGTGTGGATTGGGTTGAGGTTTTAGTCTGGACGCTGGCTGTGGGTGGACGAGCAGCCTCTGGAATACGAGGCCAGGGGACCGGAGGGTAAACCTGGGCGTCCTGTGCTAAAAGGCTGCGCAGCTCTGCAGGTGGTGGGAACTTCTATCCTGATCAATGGGATAAATACAGAATTTTAGATGTCAACGTTTGGAATGCTCAGAGCTGTGATGAGAAGTTACATTTTCTTTGCTACTAGAATATGAATAATAAATACAAATTATTGTAATTAGAGCTGTAGTCCTTTAGTTTAGTCTGTGGTTTCTTGGTCGACCAATTTTGTATTAGTTGACTATCTATTTTGGGAGGATTATATAATTTTATATATTCACATCAGCCAAAAGGAGAAGCATGTAGTGCGTTTTATTGTGAGATTTGGGAGTGAATTGTGATTTTAATCTGCCTTTTTAGAGATACCGGTAAATACTTTTTAATCATAGTTTTCTTCTTAAATATTTGCAATTGTGTGATCTACTCACATACAGTTATTTCCTTTTATTCTGGTGATTATTTTAAATGATAATAATGACTGATCTAATGTTTATAGTAAATGTTCCGTCTCTTGAGGCATTTGTATGTTATGTAATGCAGCTACAATAAGTACTGCTGTAACCTGAGTGAATAAAAGTTGGACATTGATAAAAAGTTTACTGAGAGAAATAAAAGATTACACAATTTTGCAATTTTTCTCTTTTATTTAGAGTTAAAAATGTTTTCCCTCCCATTAATTGCAGGCTAAGACAACCCTTCACTGTTATAGTTTACATAATTGTATTGTTTGGCATATGTACTCTGATGTCTCTCTCACTCTGATATGTGTTGTTTATCATTGTATGCTTATTGCTGAACTGCTTTTTCATTTTCCAAGAGTTCAAGTTCCCCGGTAGGCGCTATGCAGAAGCGAGCAGCCCCGGTGGCTCATGCTCTTTATGCATGTCTCTCATGTTGCATCTGTCATCAAGTCACGTTCCAATGTTGTGAATTTGTTAATTGACAATGGCAATAAATATATCCTGATTCCTGATTCCTGATTCCTGATGTCTACATACTAGTAAACCAGAATATGGCATGTGACATATGGTTCATTTGTTAACATTCAAATTATTTATTGAAAGGAAATGTCCCATCTGATGCAAATTGATTACCATATTGAAATTCAGAGCGGTGCATCTTACAAAACAGCCATAACTCTCCACACTATATTCATCGTGCTGGCCCGTTGCATCCATGGGGGATGAAGGGGATGCGACTCTTTTGGAATCAGATAATCCAACACCCACTTTATTTCACTAAATGAGTCCGAGAGAAGGTCCAACCACAGTATCTGCACTGGAATGTCCCATGATATAATAAACTAGCTCTTCCAGCAGCTTAAACCTTTTATATGAACTTTATTAGAGATTGCTCTGTGGCCTCTCATTCTGCATCCGTATCCAAGTTTCTGGGTGATAAATAGCAAAAAATGCTCTTAGGAACTATTCTAAGTGGCATGATACACTACTTCAACCTGCTTTGCTACTTGTTTTACATAGGAGGAAAGGGTCCTTCCCTATGCAAATATGTATATGAGTAAAATCTTTCAATGCACGCCGATGCAAGAGCAGTCCAGAGCAGTCCACAACCATGCAGGCCTCCATCTCTTCAGAGACAGAAATGATGCTGATCCAGAATGAGCTGATTAAAGACGTCTCCACTGAACACGTGTGGATGGGTCTGCGCTTTCTCTCCGGAGGCTGGTTCTGGGTGAATGGACACAAAGGGGACTATGAAGCCTGGGGTTCTGGGGGTAAGGCGCAGTGTCCAAAGGAGAATCTGGCCTGTGGAGCTCTCGGAGTCAACAGCGGAAACGTCATACAGTGGAACGCTTATGACTGTCAGGAGAAAATGCATTTTATCTGTTCTTAATCTGATGTTTTGTTTGAAGTAAAGATGCTTAGAGATTAGGGATGGGACAGTATCTCGTGAGATAAAATTGCCTTACGATTGTGCACACGTGTAGAATGATCTTGAGCGTTTGGATTCGGCTTGGACAAATAACAAAAAAAGATTAATGTTGGTGAGTGACACATTTAAGCACTAGTTCGAAAAAGCTGTCCTACAATGAGAGTAACAATTAAACGTTTTTTAATGTTATTAGGAAAAAGCCCAAACCCCAACGCTACATAGAAGCTTTAATTTAATTTGACTGTATTCATTCAACAACAGATTCTTATAATATATATTTGAATACATTATATTATGATTTTACTAAGGATTGCATTATGGCATGTCTGTGGTGTAGTTTTCAATATACTGCCCTCTCTACAGTTATGGAAGTAAAGTTTTAAAATTATTATGTGAAGTGACGCTGTTTGCAAAAGGTTTTCATTTTTTAAAACATGAACATTCACTCTTCTACAGTGTGCATGCGCCATACTGCATATGCAAAAGTAGCAGCTCTTCAACAAACAAATTCACTCAACAATCTTCAACAACTGCAATAAAATCAAATTACATGGACGTTTTATTTTGACTGATGTGAGGTTAAATCCACATACCTTATGCAAATAAGTGTTGAGCCTTGCCAATTCACAATGACTGCACTAAATGTTTTATTGCAAATAAATATGGCTCTTAATATTACTGTTCATTTGCATAGACCATTTATTTGTTCTGTTTATTCTATAAGGACACAAGAAGTTTTAACCAAATAAAAGAAAATATAAATAGTTTTACTCTGTCTCACAAAGATTGAATGTAAGCTCTCAAGTTCACCACACTCAATTGTTTAATTTAGACAGCCTCAAACCCTGAAGCTTATCCTTCTGAGACCTTTCAATGTGCAGATTGCCTTCTTTAGACATGTATGTTTAGCTATCCATTATTTTTCTAAAGATGATAATTCCTTTCCTTCCAGAAAATATGTTCTTCTAATGGCTAAAAATTACCTGTGAGATCGCTCAAAATAACTAGAATATGGTATACGCCAACTTGGCTGTTATTATAACTCGATATTTTTTTTAACATCCATCAAACATTTTTTGGAGAGAGTTTGGTTAAATTGGTTTGGACTTGATAGGAACCATGTTCTCATATTTTTTGGGCGGAAATGCAACCAAATTCCATAAAGGAACAGTCTGGTGCCATGTTTAGTGGTGAATGGTATGACGAATGAGAAGCCTTTGCTACTGCTAGAAGCCTTGTAAACGTTGGGCTGGTGGATTCAGAGTTAACCTGTATATGACAGGTTCTCATGTTTTTCAAATTCTATTTTGTTCTGTGGCATTTATCATAGTTTTTCATCAGCCAAGTGGTAGTTTGAACAATTGAAAAAGAAAAGTTGAAAATTACAGGAAGTAGAGCTGAGTTCTAAAACAGAATCTCTCCAGAAGAAAAAAAAAAAAGAGAGAGAGAGAGAGCGAGAGAGAGAGACTTTATAATTTTTTGCTAAAGTTAGAGTAGTTGAGCCTTTTGTCTTGTTTTCTACATGAATCCATAGCAGCCAATTTAAGAACAAAATAAAGACATGTGAGAATGCAGCCAAAGACGTGTGCTTACTGCATGTATAAACCTGCATGTATAAACCTCATTGAATTATTAGTTCAATGAATGGATAATGAATGGATAAAGATGAATGGATACTATTATTAATTTTCTTTTCTTTTAAACATAGAAGGAAAATAATTATACCAAAATAAAACAAAAATTATACTAAAATAAAACAAAACAGAACAAAACCAGAGAGAGAACAGTAGATACAAATAAAAGACATCAAACAAACCCATCCAAACCTCCCACTTTGTCCGAAATTTAAAATTTGTTCATCACTTTAAATAAACAAGGCCAGTCAACAGAACCAAAAGCTTTCTCAGCATCCAAACCAACAGCCTCGTTCTGCTGCTTTTTCATTATGTGTAAGGATCGTCTTATGTTATCTTGCGTTTGTCATCTGTCAATAAATCCTGTCTGATCATTGTGGATCAGATTTTCTGACACAATTCAGGTATATAAGATAGTCCACATTCAGAATAGGAATGGGTCTATATGAGGCACAATCGAGTCGGTCATTCCCCTCTTTAGCTATTAGGGATATGACAGCTCCTTTCCAACTAAGAGGTGTCTGAGTTTTTTTTTTTTGGTGCCCAGTTAAAAGTTGTTAAAAGCAAAGGGATAAGGGTTTCTTTTAGAGCTTTATACCACTTTGAGGTGAACCCATCACTCCTCCGAGATTTCTTGTTCTTTAGTCTCTTGTATTTCCAATACTGTACTGTTATTTCTGCTCCCTATTTCATAATTTTATTTTGTTCTTCTGTCATAACAGAAAAATTGAGGGTGTCCAAAAAATTATTAATTTAATCTTATTCTGAGATTTTAGAAAAAAGTTTTTTATTGAAAGATTCCAATTATTATTGAATTTGGTCTTGTTTGGTTGAGATTGCATTATTCTTGTCTCGTATTTAAAAAATTGTTCTTTCCGCTTAATGTTTTTTAAGTTTCCAGGCAAATAATTTAGAACATTTTGATCCTTCGGTTTTGTAATACCTTTGTTTGATAAAGAGTATTAAGCTTACATTAATGTAGATAGGAGCATGGTCAGTCTATTGTGCCTATATCTGCCTCAGTGATTTTTTTATGAAAATAAAGAAATAAGCTGTTCTGGAGTAGATTGAATGTGGATTAGAAAAATGAGCAAACTGACGTGCACCGGGGTTCATCTCCTTCCAGATGTCAATCAACCCTACAGTCCTCATTAATTTACAGAATTTCTTATTGAGTGCTCCTCCCGTGCAGCCTGAATTTGATACATCTAGTGTAGGTTTAAAACAAAGATTCCAGTCACTGCCACATACCAGGGTTCCCTCAGAGTGGTTTGCAATCAGGGCAATAATGTCGGCATAGAAAGTGATATCACTCCCTCGTGGAGCATTCACATCTACCAAAGTAAAGACCTTTCCATTAATAGTTCCCCTAACCAGTAAATATCTGCCATCTTTGTCCTTACATTCAAAATTCAGTTCAAAAGCTATTCAGTTTGAAATCAACATTGCAACTCTCCTCCTCTGTTTGCCTCTGTATAATAAATAGTACAATCTTTTATAACAAAATTAGGCTAGTTTTTGATGTTCTACGGTACCAATCCTCTCAAAGAACTGGATACTCTACCTCCCCAAACCACTATGCACCTCCGCCATCTTCTGTATTTTGTCCATTTTACCACAAACCTAATCCCCACATTTACAACTCAGATGAGTGCATGTAACTAGAGTGTTTCAAAAGTAAAAGGCATGTGTGTATGCAAATACCCTCTTCATTTTGGTGACTATGACAGTCAATTGAATAACTAAAATAAGCAAAAAGAAAGGAAATTTATCAAAGTAAGTCAAAGTCAAAGTCAGATGCCAAAAATGCAAAAAACATCTCTTCAAATCATCATAAATGTCGTATTATGCAACATTACATAAACTCACATGCCCCACATTGATGGATCCATCTCTTGTTGCTGTTCATTTCTAAGTGTTTTGTATTTTTCTGAGGAGCACTTCTGCCTCTACTGGGGTTTTGAGCACATGTTTTTACCTAAGAGTCACTGGATGTGAGAAGCCATGCCTCTTCTTTTCCTTTTCTTTTTCTGTTCCTCACAGATGTGGCAAAACTTTGCTTGTTGACGAAACTCATTTGGAGCACTCATCTTGTGCAATAACAACCTTCTTGGCTTTGTACTGGAGGTCTCCTTTGACTCTTGCAGCCTTCATGAGACGCTCCTTGTCACGGTGGTTCAGAAACTTAATTATCAGACCTCGTGGTTTATCAGGTTCTTGTCTTCGTTGTCCCAGGTGATGCAACTCAATCGCCAGAATTATCTTCTGGACGAAGGCCTCCGTATCATCTCCTTCCGCGCCTTCTGGAACCCCCACAAGTCTGATACTGTCCAAATCCAGAGTCTTTCTTTTCATATCTTTGTTCTCCACCCAGAGTTTAACCACGTAGGTTTTAACCTCATGCAGCTTGTCCATAATGTTCGAGATATTCTGCTCTGCCTCAGCAAGCGTGCACCGCCCCCTACTACTGCAGTTTTCAGCACCAATATCTACGCTGACTTCAGCTCTCAACAAAGCAAGGTCACACTGCACTTCTCAAGGACCACCTGTTGTAGATGTTCTAGCGCAGCCCCGCTTTAGCATTATTAGCTTGTAGGGAAGTCGTTATCCTCCGAGGTTATAGTCCTTCAGTTTTGATTGTTTAGTTTCTGAAGCATCACCTCCCTTGCCTTTCCAGGTTTAGTTATCTCTTACAGCGTCTTGCTCCTGAAAAGGATATTTTAAAGGCAAATATCGGCAGCAGCGCATAGCAGTGCGACTAGTGAGTCTGAACTGGAAGTTTGATATGATTATACATTTTCTAACAACTTTTGGACAATTTAGCCTTGGTCTATTCATTGTATTAACTTAATAAAATATATATGACCCGGAACAACCTACAGAAGATTGTGGCCCCAGTTTGCGTCGCCCTGACTACGGCGACTGTTAAACTGCTGCACTCTTCATGTTTGTGGGATCAGTGCACAATTTTATTTTTACTTTGACTATTTTTCTTTTACCTAACTGTCTTACGTTGAACTTACTTAATAACTAAAATGTTTCAGGTATTATAAAGTCATATGTGTATAATTAAGAACGGCTGTCTCAAATTGGACTTGTGTTGGTTAGTGTTTATGCAACAGTAGGGCTGGGTAATGTTAGATTTTTTTCGATACCAGTACTTTAATGATAACTACGGAGCCCTGCAGGTGACATTAGAAAAATATTATATTTTCACATGGCCACGAGATATTATCATGTTCCCACGTTAAAAAAAGTTAAAAAAAAAAAAACCAAAACTTTTTCAAATATATATATATCACGTGGGCATGTGATAATTATCTTGAGAGAACGTGATAATTATCTTGAGAGAACGTGATAATTATCTTGAGGGAAAGAGTTAATTTTTAATGTATATTGTTTTTCTTATTGTATTTTTTGACAGGCAGGTATGGCAGGTGACCTCTTGGAGGCACTCTTAAATAGCATATACCACCCCAAAATAACAAACATCATAAATTAACTCTATCACGTTCCCACGTAACAATTATCACTTTCCCATGTAATATTATATATACACATATCATTATTATTATTATTATTATTTTATTTTTTATTTTTAAATTTTACTCAGGAACGTGACAAAATCTCGTGGCCACGTGAACATATAATATTTTGCTAATGTCACCTGCGGGGCTCTGTAGATACCTGCTTTTCCATACTGGTTTAATGGTTATTTTTTCGGGGCCTGCATTTTTAGAGAGTAAATTAATTACCATAATTGTGCTGTTAATCCTGTCGGTGTAATGTCTCATTCATCCAGGAGTGTTCCATTGTAGTAATAGATTCAGCTGTCATCTGGTTTTTAGAAAAAACTAAACGACTTTTGACTCTTTGATGAGAGTCGAAACGTTTGTTTTTTTCTAAAACAGAGTCCAGATGACTACAACTGAATCTTTTACTACAATGCTTTTAATCATCTTATTTAAACCATACCTGTATACAGTTCAGTTATAACTCAAACCCAGTGCGCAAACAAGACAAAGAGCCGCTGATTTGCGCAGCTCACATAGACCAACATGCCTTTTTCGTTTTCCCTGGATATGGCACAGTGCACCAAAGCCAACGCATGGTTTTTACACATTTACTTTTAATGGGTTCGTCTGACGGAGGAGGGGTTTTGTAGCGAAGATTGAATATTTTGGTTTGCCTGCAACTTTCCGTGGACTTCGGCCACATCTTCACGAAGACGAGCACAAACCACATTTAGTGTGAGATTATGCTCTTACCTGGACCAAGCAGGATGGCAGCATTGGATCAGAAGCTTGGATCATATTATACGCATGGCTTCACACGGACATTGCAGACGGTGACTGAATGTGGAAGTATTATGAAGCACAATACGAAACAATGCCACAGAAAAGGCGTGCTGTAATCAAAGCTCCAACAAAATATTAAAGCATGCGACACATTTCTGTGGTGAAATTTTTTTTTGTCAGGTAGTTAATCTCCATAAAATTTAGTACCGTACGTTTTGGGCTATACAGCACTCCTGAATAAAAGCCATATAAATATGTAAATATGGTCACGGCAGCTCAGCAGGACGAACGCCATAATGACATTTTCTGCCCTCGTTTGGCTAATCCCCAAGACACCTCCGAATTAGAAACCTTAATGACAAGCAATAACGCACAGATGGTAGAACTCGGGGGGCACCACTGGCACCTTCTGACCATGTCCAAGATCCTCACGGCTCTGCTCTCGATGCCAAAATCCTGTACATAAACACATGCTCGCACATTATGGAGTAGTCAGGCACGGCGTGGACACATGCAGCTAACATATATTTTCTAATCCAGACACCACTGGTCTCAAAGGTTTGATTGTGGTTGTGACTGGAAAGTCTTTGGTTATCGTTTTAGGGGTTAACGGCAATAAAGGGCTGCACGTGTTTTGGGTTTGGAGTTTTTAAACAGTGAAACAAACCAATTTTGTATTGTCATTGTTGTTTTAGACGCAGCAAAATTTATATATATATATATATATATATATATATCATGTTTTTTTAAATAATGTTTTCGGCCCAAAGGTTTTATTTTACGGGACGGTCATAGCGTAAAAGGGCGAGAGAGGGCGTATATACTATAGGCAGTTGTCAAATGTCGAGGGCTCTTAACCACTGCACGGCCATCGAAGCACTCAAAAGCCTTTTGCAATTCAATTCTTGATGATTGTAAGTCCATTTATAGATCTGGTTCCATTTGCCTGGTATTGTTTAGGTTCACTTTACTCTACTTACTTTAATAAAATGCTATTGTGAAAAACGATGTACATATAATTGTTTATAACCGTAATAAGACTTTGACTAAATAGGACTCATACGTACGTTGGACAATGCCGCTATTGTCTGTTTTGTTGTTCTCTCTCTGTCATGTTCTGTGTCTTTTGTTTTGTTTTAAACATTTATCCAGACTAAATGCTTCTAGTTATAGAATGTTTGTAGAAGATTAAATTGCATTATTGATGAAAATTAGATGTATTGATTTTGTATTGAATTAATAATAATAATAATAATAATAATAATAATAATAATAATAATAATAATAATAATAATAATAATAATAATAATAATATTTTTCATAGTCATGATTAGTCGATACATTGTTGCCCATTTCTGGTATGTATATTTCAACAAACAAAAAAAAATAAAAAATCATCCGTACCTGGAAGTTCCTATGGAAACCCATGTGGCAGGAGCACATACAGCGACAGTATGTAATGTCATTGAGGCTGTCGGACTCTAGAGGGTGATCATGGTTGTAACGAGAAGGTCAACTCTCCACATGCCATTCCAGGCCATCAGGGCGCCGGCTTTAGTGGTACTCTCCGTGGGGTCATCGCTGGGTGTCTCAGGTAATACGTCCGGAGAGGCGCGGCGGCAGATGTCGCCCATTAGTCTTGTAAACCCTGACATGCCCAAACCCTCCCACCGGTCAAGTTCCAATGGAAAAGGCAGAAAATAAATGCAGGGAAAGTGTTTGCAGGGCATTTGTGTGGTAGAGTGGGAGACAAAGAGTGAGGTACTTTGGCTTGGTTCCTGGAGTAATTAGTTCAACCTAGCTATTTGTTCTTACTACCTCTAATAGCTGGGAAAATGTTGCTTCGGGGAGTAAGCATGTTTTTTTGTTCAGAGGGCAAATCACTGCTGCAAAAGTAGAGAACACATGTAAGAGCTTGAGAATATCTTAAGTGGAAGTACCAGTAGCTGCGCATGAAGTTGCCATGACAGTGACAATAATGAAACTCATCAGAAAAGTTGTTAGATGTATCCAGGTTGTCAAAGAATTACTTGTCTAAAATAGTGGTCCATAATAACAATCATTGGCATTAGTGACCCCCAAACACAAAAAAATGGCTTCCTGCAAAATGAAGCCAGTTTTATGACTATTGTTTGATTTGATTTTCAGGACATAGGCCTGGATAAATTAATGTGGTTGGCCAACAAATATGATTCTACATTTACCTCTGCATTTGAAGAGTTTAGCATTGTTTAAAAATATTGCATACATTTGAAATTGTTCCTCAAATCATCTGGACACCCCCTGAAATCCCGACCCCAAGGTGAAGTACCTGATTGTACAAGAAATGTATCTAGAATAAAACAGTGTAGTCAGTTGTCTAATTTTGATTTTAGATTTGTATCTGGAATATATGATATATTTCGTATGACATTTGGGTTCCTTGTCCATACAAGCATTAAGTAATTTTCAAATTGAATTGGCTAAGCTTTTAAGACAGATGCCCTTCCAGGTGCACCATATCTCCAGGCTCTGACAACATATTGTGGGGTTTGGAGGTGTTTCGGTAAAAAGTAAATTTTATAATAATTTGGTTTAAAAATGTCCAAGAGATACATTTACTTGTGTGGCACATGGTCCATACAGTAAGGTTAGTCTGTTATAGTTAGTTATAGATTAGATGTATTTTCAAAACATTAAAAGTAAATAATTGTCTCAGATTCTGTATTTCTACTTCAATGTTCTTTCTCCAATGTTACAACCCATAGCTTCCGGGGAAAACATACTTTCAGATTCACTTTTGTCATTGTGAGCTTTTGCTAGTGAGACTGTTTGAGCCTTTGTTGACTCAGCTAAACAACGGAAACAAACAAACAGAGCATAAAGCATTAGCGTTAGCTTGCTGCCTCTAACCAGGAACATCACCGGGACATTAGCATTCGTTCGAAGTCTTGTTTCCAACTATCTACTGTTTGCTCTGCCTGTGTCTGAGTCACACCTCCGCAGGGAAATATACGGCTGTTTGAGCGCTGGCTAAATGCTTCATTATGTTTGACAGCTTGTCTGTCTATTCTGTGGTTATTAGCAGATACTGTGGGCTGAATTACTAAGTGTTTCTGCAGAAAAACTGATGTAAAGTCCTTCAAAATGTCCACTCAGTGTTCTTTCATCAGCCAGAACCAACGGCACACATTAAGCCCATTCCATAATAAATAAATAAACCCCAACTTACATTATGTATATGTGCATACATTATCAAATATAGCTGAATTAGTTGGAGAGAATGGTTCTTACCTCTACGCATTTCTCTTCTTGGCCATTCTGTTTCTGTGTCTTCACGCCGAAAAATGTATCAGGGTGGGAGCGTTTTCCTACCTGCATGTCCTCCCTTCTCTCTGATCCCCATTTCACGCTCACCTGTCCTGTCTAATAAAGCCTACAGTCCAAAAATCCTTTTAAAAAA
Organism: Chaenogobius annularis; assembly: GCA_015082035.1. Classification (NCBI taxonomy): domain Eukaryota; kingdom Metazoa; phylum Chordata; class Actinopteri; order Gobiiformes; family Gobiidae; genus Chaenogobius; species Chaenogobius annularis. The sequence continues at coordinate 109,071 of BJKM01000998.1, read as the reverse complement.
GAAAAAGAAAAAGATAGAACACAGAGAGAGAGCAAAACAAACCAACGTGTCCATTGCAGGAGTGAGAGCCAAATACATGTCATAGTGTGCATAAACATGGAGACAAGCAGGTGGCAGACCTCCACCAGAAAAGTTAGTGCATTTTTAGTTTAGAAATGAATATCAGATGCTGAACTAGGTTTACCATTTGATTATAGTCCATAGCTAAATTCATTTAAGTCATATAACCCTTTTCTGTAACACTTGCTATTAACTACACCTTAATTAGCCTTAATAAAGTATGACTCAAGACTCAACTCATTAGGAATGATTCAGGTTTAGTAACAAGGCAAAATCCCTTATTCTCTGGCTTTGGTCATCTCGTTTGTTATTTGAGATGTGCTGTGACAAAGTTGATTGAGGTATAACAGCTTGACAATCCAATCCAGTGTTTGTATTCCTTCAGTGCCATCTTGTCTCGAGCATCTATGTATAAAAATGTTCTGTGATTTCAAAACATTGCAATCTGTTATATTTTACACAATATTGCAGTCATATTTACAATTCCCAAATAGATTGATATGTAGGCCATCTTCTGAAAACAAAATCCCAGATCTAATTGGGTTGTCGCATCGAAACCACATCACAAACCCAGACTATAACCTCCGCTCAGGATTAGCATATATTTATTTGCATAACATTGTCAAGATTGAGCCTTGACAATCAAACCTTTGGACTATACAACAGGAGGTCCTTTTCATCTGGTTGCTGTCATTTATTTTATGTTCAAAGTGTTTGAAATGTAATATCTAAATCTCTCTTTGATAAATAAACAGCGGGAAACAGCCAAACAAAAAGGCACGCAGAAAAAACATGAAGAACATTTTCAATCTTAAAGGCTCTTTGGTGGTCTTATATGTTTATACTGAATGCCATAGAATTTAAATAGTATAATCCATAGAAGTGCATTCAATCATACATGCAAGATGATCAGACTGAATTTAATTTCTAAAGGCTGTAACCTTTCAAGTGACAATTCTTGTATGGTCGATAGTCAAAAAGATGATGGAACTACAAATAAATAAGAGTATATTTAAAGAAAGTTTTTTACGAGTACAATTTTTACTAGTTTAAAAACAGAAATGTAATCACAACTGAACCTCACGTGTCTCTGCTCTTATTCCTTCAAACGCAGAGTTATACATTATGAAATATTTTAGAACAACCCTACATTACCTTTACATGTAACTGAACACTGCATGGCTCTTTGCGACGCTGGTTCTGTACAATTCAATGTCCTCAGATCAAAGTCTGAGTGAATGAATTCAGCAATTTAAATTACAATTCATCATATTGTTCTTTTCGTTTTTCAGTTTTTGAAAGTATAAAACCAAACAAAAAACACAACACATAAAAGAAACAAAGGCCACAAAACACATCCAAAGAAGCTACTTTTATATTATATTATCCAACATAACATAATATATATCATTTTATTAGTCCTAGTTAGTTCGTTTATTTTTCATTTTTCCTGCATCCAAAATACGCTCCAAAATATCCACTTATTGTGTACATGGTTTTGAGGCCCAAATACATGGTTCTAAAAGTAATGTCATAAAACACTCTACATATACATTTGTGAGGTGAAACACATTTAAAACTGTGTGCTTCCAGTTCACACTATCTTTTCTGGCTCGTGTCATGTAGCACAGAAGAGGCAGCTGTCTGAACTCCTCTGAGACACCTTCAGGTTCTGCCATTTTCACAGGGCACCTTAAAGCATTCACCCTGAACATTCTGCTGCTGGACATCAAATCTCATCTCTGAGCGGTAACATCGGCCCGTTATTGTAGCAGTCTTTTAGAAACAATAACTATGGTAAGTCAGGAAAATGTCTTAGAACTAAATGTATAATTAAGATGGATAACAATATTAACCTGTTTATGAAGTAAATAGGAATTAGTTCAAGTAATTCTAATTTATCTCCCGTCAAAGATAAATGAATGTTTTTCAAATTTTGGTAAAGCAATAAGCTCACTTCCTGCAGCTAATATTATATTTGAACTCAGAGTGAAATTATTTTATGAAGCATTGGATTTGAAATTTTCATCATTAGATTGAGTAAATTATTCTATTCTAAAAATGGAGCCTAGTGAATGTGAATATGACAAAAAGTTTAAATCTGAACTTTGAACTAAAAGTTAATCGAGCACTTTTTTTTTAGTTAAGACAAGACAGTTTGGAGTTTTGTAAGAAATGCTGTCTTACATTTTGGATTGTAGGCTTTATTAGATAGGAAACCTCAGCCTGAAATGGGGATGAGGAACAAGGAGGACACCACACCATCTCACATTTTTAAGGCCCGGAGTTATGATGCAATGGTGGATGCAGCACTAGCATAATTAGCTTTATTTTGAGCACATTGTATCCAGTGTGCACGGTTTGCTAAAGTTGTAAAACAGCTGCAGAATTTGCAGAACTTAGGTGCATTCTTCTCACTACAAATGTCAAGTCATATTTAAACAGAATAAATGTATCTCTCTGATCATATCTTCATGAAGCAGTTCCACTCTGCTTCCTCTGTCTGCTCGGGGCCCTGCTGCAGACATAAGTTGCTATGACGGAGAGATCCCTGAGGTGAGGCGTGACGCTTAGCAGCTCTAATTTTAGCTGTGAGGATGAGCGAGCTGACAACACATTAGGAGGCCCACAGCACAGATCTGAAGCAGGAGAGAGAGGGGATTCATGCCCTTTTTCCGCCCACAGTTCTGGACATTCAGGTTGACCAAAGCCTGACATGACGTGTATTTTAAAGGAGACATATTGTGCAAAGTTGTATCTAAAGTGATTCATGCATGATTGAGAAATCGTTAGTTTTGCATTTGAGTCGTCATTGTGCTGAAACATTAAACAGTGACACTTTAGGAACAAATTAGAAAAAAAAATCCACTGCTTGCCGTGAACTAGCTTATTCTGACAGTGAAGCGATTTGTTGTGCTACGGATAACGATGACTTACCACAAACGTGCAGGTGGCAGTTGTTTTAGATCAATATTTTTGTTTAAAATGTAAAAAATAGATCAAAGCGATCCACAGGCATAAGGTCTTCATTGACATTGGCTCGTGCATTGACATTACTGGTTTGCGTCACCCTAATTCATCCTCCTCCCTTTGTCATCCCATCATGAGCATTTTTCACTCTTTTGTCTCTCTAATGATAAAATCTTTGTGTGTTAGTCATCTTCCTTTCAAGTGAAGAATGATCTTTTTTGAATGACCTTTTCTCGTCGGGACCAGATGTTTTCCTGCTAAAAGAAAATGGCATTTTCTGTGGAGCTAAATCGATGGTGGTTAGAAGTTCTTGTTCTATTGTAGTGTGAGTCAGATCATTACCCATAATATTGAGCCATGGAGCAGAAGCCTTTAGTATGACATCTGCTTGGACCTCTTGTCTGCAGGGGAAAAAAAGACAAGACCATTTAAGACAATCATTCACTCTGCAGCAAGAACCAAAGCGCATTTGCAAATGTTTAAGTCACAGTTGTCATTCTTTTTGAAGGTGAATGTTGATATTACCGATTGTGTTCAGAAGTCAGATACCATCTACTCAAAGAATAGATATTATTTTAATTTAACAACATGGTTAGATGGGCATTTTGTAATATATTGTAGGAGTCCTTCATGATATCTTCTTATAAAGCCTTTATCAATGATTTAGTTTGATTCAGCATGACCACAGTGCATGGCTGTAACTTCCTCACTAAAATTTTAGAAGTTCTGCTGACAATAGGCCATTGTAAAAAAAAAAAGATAATTCATTCTATAAAGGAGTGTTAAGTGGTGACTCATGATAGCTTTTTAGGACCAAGGTTGGTTTGAATTTTGTTTTGAGAATTTTGAGTAATTTTGTTGAAGAAGAATTGAAAATGTGTGTATGTATAAAAGAAAACTTTTATTTTATTTCAGTATGTGAAATATGTGTGGTTAAACAAGAAGAAACGTATGCACCCTGTGTCAAAAGACAGACATGATGGTAAAACAGCATTGTCCTATTGATAAACTGGAGGTGTTGATAAATTGTGCTATTTGGTAAGATTATTATTTATTTATTTTTCCAAACAACCATTGTGTCCTGAATATGGAATGACTGAATGAGTGATTGCATTATACCAGAAATTTGTATAAATATTGAGGGTGGAAATGTTTTTTTTCTTAAACATGTACTCAATTACAAATGTTTGTGAAAGTTAGCTTTTGCAATGGTCTAGCAAGCCACACAAACAGAAATACAAATTTTCCAAATGGCATAAATCCATCCACATAGGGTCCTTTCAAGAGCCATTCAAATCCACATGCATGAAGCTGCTCAGATTTACGTCAGTGTAATCTTCCAGAGAGGTTACCCGCTTTTCATAATCTTGTGTGGAGTGCCGCGTTCACTTCCCATGCTGATAGTGGAACAGGCCCTGTATGGGAAAAGCCTTAACGGCTGCGCTATGATTTGAAGCAGTTGTCTGAGCTCCTAGCCGTGTGATGACAAAGGCCTTTTCTGGGGATGTAATCAACTTTGCAACCCACGCAGCGTCGGAGGGGCCGAGTGAGAGGAGGAGATGAATGTGTTTGCCCCTGATCACAGAAAAAGCCGAGGCGAGGGCCAAATCTCGGCCAGTTTGGGAAGAGACTCCCAAGATTAAACAGTGGAATCTTTCTCTTGATCAGGGCTTGGCTTTGCCCTCCTCTGCCACCGCTGCACCTGCTAGTCTCGGTCCCTGATGTATGTGGGCCCTTTCACTGACTGTCTTTCTTCTGCCATATCCCAAGCTCCCGCCCTTAACCCTCCTCCTCCCCCCCCCCGACCTCCTCCCCCCCCCCTCCATCTTTTGATTATCAGCGCCAACCTCGGAGAAGTCATGCAAGCCTATCTATCTGGATTTCATCTCAGCCGGCAATTGCGTGGTCCCACAATATCGTCGCTCCTTCCACTCCTCGCAGTGCAGAAAGCTATTTTGTCATTCCCTCTTGGTTTCTTCTTTCTTCAAGCTTTTAATCATAAACACTGGGGACTTCATAAAAATCTCCACTAGACTTGAGCAGCACTTATTCGCAGCAGCTGGCGTTAAAGTCATTCTTGCTCTAAAACAAGATCATCTCAGGTAAAAAATGTGCAAATGTGCTCGCAAAGATAATTGTTTCTAAATTAAACGATAAGACAAGAATTTACTCTCAAGACTGCAAGCAAACCCGACTTATCTGCAGGAAAATAGAAAGAATGACATTTTTCGGCTGTCTACAGTAAACAAGTAGACAACCGGGCCTTGAACTCTATGTTAAGGACAGTCTCCAAACAACAAACATCTCATTGTACAATCAGTGTCGCAATGGTCGATACACAGTACTTTACAGCAAGTTCTGACTGTTATGTTTTCAATTTGTTAACAATGCTCCTTTCAATAAATCAGCACATACGTACGTCCTTCTTTCACTGCAGCTTCAAGTTCAGTTACTCAACTCAGTCAATCCAAAGCGTGGATAAACTGCCTGCTCCAGTAACAACCTTAAAGCTGAGGAAACTGATTTTAAGTATTTCATTCTGTTTAACTCGCTCTCACAAACTCTTTGGCACATCATTCATTTTTACTTGAATCAATTGTAGGCGTGTGCACAGTTTTAGAGCTATTTTTTTCACGGTGAAGTGAAGCTTGGGTGGACCACAGCCAAGCACAGCCAATCAGAGCGCTGCTTTCGACTCTGACATCTGGCTTGATAAGAAATAAAATACCTTTTTATCACATGCAGACAGCGTGCAGTGGACTCATTTTGGTCACACAGTCCTGCTTTTACATCATACTAATTGGGGGAACATACAAAATGTATTGATTTATACAAAGGAAAAAATAAATAAATAAAAAATGGCAGGTACCCAGATTTCAGTTCATTTCTTTCCAATAATTTAATGCATGATAGGATTAGTGCAATAAATGTAATAGAAAAGGAATTTATTTCCCATGTAAAAAGGTTTGTAGGTAAAATATGAACTTGATGAAATGGAAACCAGGAAAAGCAAGACGGAGAAGTATGTGTTTGTGTGAGATGTAGGCTGTGAAAGAATAAAGTAAAAAGTAAAACCACACAATATTTATATATTTTAAGAGCAGTTTTTTCTTTAATCTTGATTATTTGTGGTGCGCTATAATTGTGGACACATTAACCTCATGGGAAGTACTGTTCATGTCCATTTCCCATCTTTAAAGGCCCAGACACCCACACACTTCTTTTTACTCATACCATCTGCGGCTACAACATGACCTCCTGGGTAAACCAATTCATCCCTCGGCAGTTGCCATTTCTCCATTAACTGTACAATTTGAGTGCTCTGCCCTGCAACTGCCCTGCAACTATCAGCTCACTGTGAAACCCTCCTTGTGAGTTTGATTGCACTTCCAAGGTTCATGTGACACCGAAAACCCCACTGTCCCTGTTACATGCCACCAACAACTGCCAGCACAGACCGGATGCTCATTTAGGGTCCAAATCGATTGAGAGAAAAGTATGAAATGGAACATGGGAAGACAAACCTTTCATTTTCCAAAAGGTTGTGTTCAGAATTAATCATATCAATCTCAGATAAATGCTTTTTTGGACTCTATGGGAGCATTTTTGTAAGTATTACACATACAAATAAAAGTGACTCAATTTGACTTTTATGATCACAGACTAAATTGATCACAGACTAAATTAGTAATATCTAGGGAGACTATATTTTTGCAGCAATAGTTGTTTTTTACATCGTGTTTCAGACTCTTATTGCAATATGTTTGAATGAAATGTGCGTGAGGATTAGCCCTGTTCACGCACATAGGTATACGTGCATGCGGAGGTCTGAATGGTCAAAGTAGGCGGTCTTGAGTGGGCATGAGAGACACAGATGCCTTCCTGAAAAAATGACAGGAACGAGAGAGACACTTGGATCTGGTAAAACACATGAATCTCTATCAGACGCTCAGATTCTCATGTGCTCCATCTAAAGGAGGATCCTCTGCTTTGGGTCACAGACTGTACACGGTCACCGCGTTCAGACTGAGGGAGCGCACAAGGAAGTGGACGTGCTCGTGTACGAAGGCGCACAGCTTCAAATGTGTCATGTGTTGTTGAAAATAATGAGTGGAATAAACAGGCCTCCATGTTTAGGCCAACATTTGCTTAAAAATAAATATTAATTAAATTATTTGCAAAATATATTTGCTGAAGATTTCCTGATTCAAACACTTCCTCAAACTCTCTTCACCTCTGCACTTTTCCATGAGTGTCATCTTTCCCCCGTCTCTACAGACTTTACGCAGAGGATACGAGGTGGTCAGTTTGCAAAGAGTGGAAGTTTTAGAAATACCACGAATGTTGCAGAGGGCAGCCTATATTGCGTATTCCACATCCACCTTCTGGTCCTGGTCGTGCTGTAACTAGCACTTGGTGGCGCCCTCTTTGGTGTCAATCGACCAACCCATTATAAATCATTTGTGTATTTGCTGATTTCTTGTTTTTTATATAGCAGGGGGGCATATGGAGAGCTTTTTGTTCCATGTTTCTTATGTTAAACAATGTTATTGACTTGATTGGCTGTTTCGTTTGCAAAGTTATTCCTTAAAACCCCACAACTGGCTTGGTCAGGGGAGGGGATAAGGGGTATTTAAGGGAGCTCTGCTCCTTGCATCAGCTGAGTTGCGAGAGAATCTTGACCACACTGTGGGTTACTAGCTGTTGTGAGTTCTGTTTTTGCTGTCCTGTATAATTTTTTGTTTTTTTCTGCCTTCACAGTAGGGGGCCTCTCAGTATATATCTCACCATTTGAATCATGTCAAGAATAAAAATGTACTTACTGTAAAATGACCTTCAAACCTTAATACCACATATGTCAAAGTCTGGACAAACTGCAGTATAATCTCCTCAATCTTCAATCAACATCCAGTTCTCATATGCTCACTATGGTGTGCTAATGTTAATCCAACAGACATTTCCACTCATAAAAAGTAATGTCCTATATTTTCAGATGAGCGTGGAAGAGGGACAAAGACACTGCAGATATTACAAAAGCACAAAGCTGCTTAAATATCAAATTGACATAGAAAAAAACTCTTTAGGGTTTGCATTCAAATGACAATCAACAAAATGCATTGAGATTAAAATGATTTGTTGCTGGGTTACTACCCTGAAGGCCCCATTCACATGAATTCATCCATGATTTGTTTACAATTTAAAAGACAGTCTATTTGTTCCTATGTATTGATAAAACTGCAAATTAGGCATTCAATCTGTCTTAAATGTGTACTTTCATAGATGAAATATGGTATGTTGATGTTGTATGATATTAGGGCATAAGTATTGTGCATTGTGAATGTTTTTTTTGTTTTTTTTAAATAGATTTTGTTCATTGTAAACTCCAGGAGCATTCACATTTGAGAGATGACTGGAATATGAACTGATAAAATATTACAAGAATCCAATGCACTTCAGAACACATTTGTAGAGGTCTAAAGTCTAAACTACAAGTACCACGAGATATTTCCATTAAAAGATAGAATCATTTGTCCTTGGTATAGGGCATTCTGTCATGTAAATAGTTGTAGACTATATTTGATAATTACACCAACTCAAATTGTGATTTCGGCTTGACTGTAATATTGTGCATCCCTACGTTGTATAGTCATCTTACTTGTCATAAACATCCGAACAAAATAGGTCTAATATAATTTCGAATGGTCAAATGTTGTTCAAAAGCACAAATCTGGTTGTTTAACAATAAATACTTAGTTGGCATTGATGGGACCCCAGGGGACTACGGTTGAGTGTCCTGTTAGTAACCCAGACTGGGCCGTTAGAGCCATTTAGAGCGTTAATCGATCGCTTACACTAAAATGGGGTCATCAGCCTAAAAGCACAGTGCACTCTTTAGCAGGCCAGTGTACGGGGTGAGCAACTCAAATTGTAGAAAAAGAGGTTGAATGTGGGACATGGAGGGATGGACTCAATTCAGTCTCAAAGGTAATGACTGCAATACTATGCTATTATCTGTTATTACACATGTGAGATTGGAATAAAAAGGTGCCAACATTTTACAACCATGTCAGTGCAGCCAAAAAGTATTGATTCAAGTGCGGGAAAAAAAATAATATATATATATATATATATATATATATTTTTTTTTTTACAGTAACAGTTTGTAACCTTCTGGTGGTGGCATGTAGGGGTGTCAATAGTATTTGGTTAATCAATATTTGTGATTATTCAAGTTACAAAATAATGTTAACAGCTAATAAATAATAATGTATATAGTGAAAATCGTAAGCACCATTAATGAATAATTTCAGTTCAATATATTCTCAAAATTAGTCAGACTATGTAAAGTACTTTTTTATCTGGCTGCTTATGTGAATGAAAAAGTAAAATTACTTTTTCATTCAGAAAGTTTGATTTCAGAAAGCTAAACTTGTAAGGGAAAGCAAATTAAGGATTAAGGAAATTTAATATTGTGGCATCCTTTCGTGGCAGAAAGTTAACAACATACTTCTGAAAATTCTTTGTGCAGATACAGTTAGTTTTACCATACTGTGGAATATCATAGCCAAATGAACAACAATTCCATGGAAAGAGCAGGGGGAGGCTCCTCCAGAGGCTCCTCCAGAGTCCCGTTCGTGGAGATGCAAGTCCACTTACTGTTAGAAAACATAATTTTCTAAGTTTTAAGAGCAATAAAGCAACCAAAATCGAACAAATGGCATCAATGAAAAAGTGTGACATTCTTTAAATAAGTGGTATGAGGGACAGGGGGCGAATGGCTGCGCAAGACGACCCAAAGAGGGACACGTGGTCATCTACCAGCGTGTTACCTGCGAAAACACGTGATAAAAGTTGTTTTGGGAGACAAGGGGCGTTTGTTTCAGACACTGTGAGAGTCCGCCGGTGCAGCCTATCACAGCCTCTCCAGTCACGGCGCGGCGGCTCTCATCCACCGCGCACAGACTCAAGCCGCAGCAGCATCAGCCTGCGAGGAACAGGCGAGGAGGAGGAGGAGGAGGAGAAGAAGCTAACGCTGCAGCGACTACACGGACATGGCGAGCATCCACAACATGAGGCTGTCCGTGCGCCTGGCCTGGCTCCTTGTGCTCCTCCAGGCGGCTCGTGTGTGCGCTCTGAACGGCGACGAGGACCAGAACCAGGACACCGAGTGCAAAATGAAGAGCGTAACCGTGTCCGCGCTCCCCTTTCTGAGGGAAAACGACCTGAGCATCATGCACAGCCCGTCGGCCTCGGAGCCAAAGCTGCTGTTCTCCGTGAGGAACGATTTTCCCGGGGATGTGGTGGTGGTGGACGACCTGGAGAACACCGAGCTGCCCTATTTCGTCCTCGGTAAGTCCACGAAACGTTGCGCTCATGGAGACTAAGCAGTGTCTAATAATTGTCCAGATTCATCACGCTTGCTTCTTGGAACAAATGTTTATTAGCAGGCCTGGCTAAACAGATGTGGTGTATTAGCCTGTAACCTGATTGCCACAACATGACAGTTGAACTATGGCTATTTGGCAGCCTCTTGTAAAGCCATGCGGTGTAGCAAAGTGCTGTAAGTGGTGCGTAATTGATCCAGTGCGCTTTGTTGATGTCTAAATGCTATCATAGCTTAGCACCTGTCATAGCAAATACTAACCACCTACCTAGCACAACAAGGCTAGCTATATTTCTCATGTACAGGATGTTTAACACAATCCCAAGTGATCAAAGTAACATTGCAACTACAAAGGATTGTTGTCACAGCTCTAAAGTGACAGTTTCATCAGCTTCATTAGTTAAACTGTAAATGATAGTGAATGAAAGTAGCTACCCTGTAATTATTCATATCATGCATTCCTCTACACGTCATGTGTTAATATGTCTTTGTTTATGTCTGAAGTTCTTACACAGAGTTTGACTGGCTGCTGTGAAGTTTGCCGTCCATGGTGCTGAATGTTCTTGGATGTCGCTATGGCAGAAGTAATGCTTTTGTCATTTTTGATTAGATTTTATTTGGTCTTTTCAAAAACAAAGTAAAAATGGCTTTTAGTAGTGATTTCATGAACATTAACTGTACAGACTTTTAATCTGTGCCATTCAACACAAATAATATTCAAATGTCTTCCTCCAAAGTCGGACCTCTGGGCAAAGCCATATGTTTTTACTGACAGAGGATCAACTGTGCACTCTCGATTCAAAATTTCACCCAATTAACGATTTCATATGACTCGATCTAGATCTGGTGATCTTTCGATTAACTTCCACAGCTCTAATGGGAATTGACATTTAAAGTAACAATAAATGTCAATATACAAAGATCACAGCTATTGTGGATGTCTTTGGTAAAAGTTCATTCTGTCTTTAATTTACTAAACTATGTAGTAAAACATTTTTTTCATAGGAGTGTTTTGTTTACGTGCTTCCTGTTGCCGTCCTCAGAAGCGTCACGTGATGGTGTTGTGACATGTCCAGACAGAAGAGCAAACTTACTACTTTGATGCCTTCTCCAAAACTGAATTCCACACGGAGGAGTCACACGCGTGACTCCTCCTGATTTATGCTTCTTTGACCTCGCTTGCCACATCTGCCCACCACAAGCAACAAAACCACATTTTGGACTCGAATAATGCTGAAAACAACACATGCCACCACTGGATCAGAGGGAATCAAAATCAGTTTTGTTACCATTGTCAGTGAACAAAGTTCACAAACTGTGAACAGGCTTTGGCAACATACAAATAGTAATAAAACATAAACTATGAAGTATAAACTGTAAAATAAGGCAGTAAGGACAGGCTGGTGGTTCTGATTCAGATGGACTGTAGCCTCCTGCCTGAGGGGAGTGGCTCAAATAGTCTGTGTCCAGAGTGAGAAGGGTCAGCTGTGATCCGACCTGCTCGTCCCAGAGCCCTGGAGGCGTACAGGTCCTGGAAAGAGGCATGTGCGGTCCAAGGAGTATAAATTGAGGACGTCACAATACCATCATGTGACACTGCTGAGGAAGGCTACTTGAAGGAGAGCAGAAACATGTAAAGCTGGTAAACAAACACTCCTGTAACTCCTGTTTACTACAGTATTGTGGTTTTTGTACAGAATCTGATTCATTCCAATTAGAAACTACAACTAAAATACTCACTTAGTTGCTTATTACTGTAGTCGACACTTCTTCTTTCAATGGATCGAAATAATTAACTCTTATGTATAAACTTCATTAACATTCACCTGATAGTTCGTGAAAATATTGTTGTTGTTTGAGTTGCTCACTTGCAGATGTAACATTTGCACAGTATATGTCTCTATGGAAACGACTCCATTTGAATGACTGCCCGTAATATTACTTTTGGATTTAGAAGCGGCAAACATTTCATTAGTCTGCCTCGCAGACTGCCACTGTCGAGTAAATACCAACTGAAGCAGATGCGCTCTTATGTCTCCTGATTTCCTTTGGTATTTAAGAAGAGTGCCTTTGAATGACAATTGGAAACAAAAGCCAACGAGTGTGTATGGGCCTGCAGTGATAACAAGCAGTAATTACCCTTTAGAGTAGTGTTTTGAGGCCTTGTGATAAGATGAGTCTCACTGCTGTGCTCTCGTGGAGGTATAAAAAAATGCTGAGATGACACTAAGCATCATGATAAATGTTTGTGACATATACTGTACTTGGGTATGTTTATGTGGACATTTGGTTTTACACACAATTACTGGCTCAAATACAGTGTTTCCTTTCCTACGCCTGTTGTCATGGCTATCTGGTCTGCATAATGCCTGCACTTGAAGGGGATAGGCTCACTCAGGAGTACATAAACTGGATTCCACTCAGAATAATAAGGCAGATGAAGTTCTTTTGGCCATTTATTATTAATGCAAAGCAGGAGGGAAAAAAAACCTTCAAAAGGAGTAAAATATGCACTATATGCAATACCGTATTTTTGCAAATATTAATTAATGCCAATAATGAGTGGCTACTAGTTTTAGTTTCAACACCTTTTTTATAATACATTTTTTGAAATATCTTTTACAATGCCTTGTTTGGATCTGTCACTTATTCAAAGACACAGCGCCATTGAACCAAACTTAGGTACGCCAGTAGTGGCTATAAACAAGTTGCTAGAAGTAAAGTTTTACAAGGAAAGAAGCGCCACTTCGAGGGTTGTTAGTGAATATCCGATCCGCCACAAGTATTTGATCATTGTTTTGGGGATAATTAAGCAGTTCGTAGCATTGCTGTGGTCTCCTGTCGGCTCCCATAGAGAGTAAACAGGAAATGCGAATTCTTTAAACTGTCTGGGCTTGGAATTGAGATCACCACAACACCTGTCAAACAGCACTCATTGATACATATGCAATATCAATACTAATATAATAAATCAAAGCAGATACGTTATTTTTACAAATCTGGAATTGTATGCTTTCTCGGTTAACGGTTTTCATTTGGATCTAGTTTTGACTAAATGGATTAAATATTGAAATAATTCTAAATCAAGATAATTTCCACATACAATATTTCTTTCCAAAGATTCCTCTCTCAACAATAAGCAGTGCAGTTTCTTTTCCCTTGTGAATATGAATGTGGGATTTGTGTCGTACCACTTGGCAACTGCTTCGAGACTTAATTACACAGCACTAACCTGCATTTATGCTCCCATCGTCAGTCAGGAGGCAGTGGGCTCATGCATCACAAGTAATGTGCCTTAAGAACTTTGTAGAAGTGCTGCATTTCTCTTCTGATTATACAGGAGTAAACCAGGGTGGTCTCCGGCACAGATTGCAGGTGAGGAGGGGGGAAGCAGCGTTTGATTAAAGTTGAAATCTTAATTTTATGCATTTCACATTTGTTAGATGTTCAATTCTTGCAATCTCACATAGAAAAACACCTTAATGTATGTGTAAGTCTGCCTAGTTTTGTATACTGATGATTCTTCACTTTAAACATAGAAATTGTTATTTTAACAATTGAATCGTAGTTTGTATTGCTGTTATATCTCAAATGGCTGGTGAATGAGGTTCAATTCTAGACAGCCCATATATAACTTAGTTTAAATGGCTAAAAGTGTAATCTAGGCCAGTCCTTGCCCCATGCAGGGCTGAAAACCTGCTGACATGGACTTTTATTTCTGGTGTGAGATCATGTTTTTGACTGTGCTGTCGCTTCAGCACATTCATCGCCAGTTTAAATGAGGTCTATGGCACCACTGGCAATTTTCTGATTACAGCTGCTCCCTCCCAAAGTCCAAAAATGCAAAGTGCAGTTTTCAGGCAGCACTGGGACCTGGTAATTAGAGCATTTGTGCAGTGTGGGAATGTTACACATGATTTAAGCAGGTACAGTGTGCAGTCAGGGAGCGGATAGGAGAACGTATAAGAGGCATTTAAATGCACTCTTGGTGCTTAGACATCACGTTGAGAAACTGAAATTGAGTGTGTACAAATAACCACACTTACCTTTTTTGAGAAAAATCTCTTTCAAGTTTTTCTACTAATATTGAATAGTTTGCAAATTACTACAGTATTTAGTTCCAATACTGTTCTTTCCATATGGATGGGTTTAAAAAAACAATTATCATTGTATTAGAATATAACCAGATGCCACTTTCCTTCAGAACCCCTAAAACTATTTCCAGCACCCCTTAAATTAAGAGACATTTTAATTAATCTGATATTAAACTTACTATGTATACTAATTATCTCTTGGTTGACACCACAAAGAGTAAAAAAATGACGAACATAATGGCAAAGGCAAATCCGGGTAATCCAGGTAAGACACTGATGACGTCGTTGTTATTGTTGTGTTACTTTTAATGGTGGTTGGTTAATGGCGGTGGTGCTTTTACCACCACCGCCATTAACCAACCGCCAAAGTATGTGTTTTACGCTATACCGTAAAAAAGAAATTAAAATAAATAATAATAAAAAGGAGAGAGAGGGAAAGAGATGGAAAGAGAGAGAGGAGAGAGTGAAAGAGAGGTCACAGATGATAATAACGCCAAGTCATTCACACATTAGTTCAACGAGGTAGAAGAGAGACAGAGAGGAAGAATCTAGAGCAGTGATTCTCAAACTTTACTAAATACTATCCCAGAATAGATTTGGTAACAGTTTTTGATTTATGTAGTAGTATTAGTACAGTTTAAACTCTGGGAATGACTGAGGAGGACTAAACCACAGAGGCCTCACAACAATGAACATGTACATTGTTGTACATGTTCAAAATACAAAATCTATCCAATCAACACATGTTCAGGGACCTGTGATTAATACAAGCATTCATGGTCCTGTTCATGTGTTTGATTTTCAACAAAAGGTGAGTGGCAAACTGAAAAACAGTTGGATAATGCTTGCTTGTGACTGTAGTGTCATTTGAAAAGGGTTTGCTTAACAGCACGGATTGGCTGACTTGTTGAAGCTCCAATTAAGTCGGCTCTTTATGGTCTGAGTGTGTTCAAACAAAGCTCAGAATAAAGTCTAATTAGAATAATCATTGCTCCTGTGGTGGCATCAGCCCTCCTGTACGGTGTGGTCTGCTGGAGCAGCAGCATCACAGAGAGGAAGAGGAAGAAGCTAGACTAAGTCTTCAAGAAGTCCAGCTCCGTCCTGGGCTGTGCTCTGGACTCGGTGCAGGAGGTGGGGGACAGAATGGTCCTGGCTAAACTCACGTCTATGCTGGACCATGAGTCTCACCCCCTGCAGGACACACTGTCCGCTACTCTGGAGAGCAGCTTCAGTGACAGACTGATCCACCCTCGCTGTGTGAAGGAGAGGTTTCGCAGGTCTTTCCTTCCTGCTGCTGTCAGACTTTACAACCAACACTGTTAGTCCTGAACATGTGTCATTCAGCTTTCATAATACTGTGCAATACTGTTATACTCCTGCAATACTGTGACACAATGTCAATCATCCCTGGTGCAATATTTTCTGTCCATATGTCCATATAAAGCCATTTTTTTTCTCAGTTTTTTTCGCTGTATACTTACCATCAAAGCCTTCAAAAAAATGTCTACAAATAGAATGAAAAAACGCTTTCACAAGTGGAAACATTTGATTTGCAATGGGCCGAACACTATTTGTTTTATGTCCACCCACACATTGCAAAAGAGTCCAACATTGATCCAAGAGCACTCATGGGGAACACCACAAGACACCATAGACTTGGAATAAATCTAACCAATGGCTTAGGCACACTTACCTTAAACAACCTTGAACTTGTGTGTGTACGCCAGACTTTTCCAATGTACTTTGAGCCAAGAGCTAATGTATTTAGAAACATCCAGATCTCTAACAAAAGTGGCATTGAACATCTTTGAAGCACGTTTCCTTTCAGAGCATTTAGCGAGTATACTCTTGTGTAAAACCGAGATAACCCGAGTCTGGCTTCCTCAGCTAACCCTCCACAATTGTTGAGAGTTTTGGCAGACTTTTCAGAGTGCCATGAAAAAGGTCTAGTCTCAATGGGCTAGTTAAAGGCAAAACCTTAAATCAGCAGACCTCATTTTGGACGACCAAACGAGATGGCGCCATGCTGTGAATCTTTTATTTTTCCTTTGCCCATCAGCCTCTTTGAAGTGAGATAATTTCAAAAGTACATCTGCTCCCAAATCCACTTGCATGTGCGTGTTGGTGCAACCGACTCTAATTTACATTCTGCTTTCTCCCAACCTTTTACAGTGGCTGGCATTTTCCGCGTCAAATTGCCTCACTGTGAAGCATCTAAGAAGCAATTTGGAGAGAAAGGAGGGGGCTTTGTGTGACTGACAGTAAATTGTAGCTCCAGGACTGCAGCCGCTCGTTAGTGTCAGAAAAGCCCGGACTGGGTTATTAGAAATTTACCCTTTTGCTGTTGTGTCATAAATTGAGAGGACGGTGAGGTAATAAAGTCGCCCTTTGGGAGAGTCTTGAGCTGGGAGCGTGCTGGCAGTAATTTGCACATCTGGGCCAGGAGCCGGGCACCCAAACTGCCTCCTATATTCAAATGAGCTCACCTGAAAAATGGTTTGGCTGCTAACATTCTGCTCGTGCCACAGTGGCATTTATAACAGGGCCAGAGCAGAGAGAGCCACGTGCCCTGTGCTCCGTGAGTAACTGCCCTGGACACTGAACAAATATGTCCCATTCAGTGTATTGCACTGCATTGTTTGTACAAAGCCTTTTGTCGCAATAACAAACCTTTGAGAGGCCTTTAGCAGTCTCAGTAAAACAGTTAAACAGTGTTCAACCCAAGTTCAATAATGTGTTGGCATAAATTATTAAAACATTTTAAGCGCATTGAAGTAAAAACGACTGTTGTTTGAAATAAGTGGGCTTTTAAGATAGAGCAAGAATATACTTTACATATCTTCCCAACATCAGCGATAATTAGATATGCATTACCACACAAGGCGCATTGTCAGAATCATATTTGACAAGGGTTCCACCCACAAGGAAGTGATTAGTCCCCAGAAATCATCAAATATACCTGTTATATATTATGTTTTTTTATTAGATTTTTTTTTTAAATAAGGAGAAGTGGAGCAATCATTGTAATCACAATTAATCAGTTGATTAGACAGCCCTATTTACTACCTTTTTATCTGCTCTTTTTTTCAAACTGGCACACACACAAGACCATTTACTTGCAGTGTGAGCTTACAGTGTTGTATTGAAATGACGGTGCGGCGTCTCTTTTATGAGTTGACAGAGTGCAGAGAGCGGCTCTGTCTGTGAGGCTTTTGTGTTTGAATGAATATGAAGCTCCTCCTGTATTTGCTGCTGTCACTGCTGGTTTTATATTGCTTTTTAATCTTTTATGCATCACTGTGTATCATTTGAAATGCTGTCTATTCGTACAGGCACAGTACATGACACCAATCGCCAAGTTGTGGTCATTTTGAGAGTTTAAAAATGTTTTCTTGATGAATCAGAACATGCTCTTAACTGTCGTATCAGTTATATTAGTCACAATTTAGAAAAAGTCAATAAAAAATTTAAATACATTACACTAAACCCATCATTAAACTCAACTAAACATTTTTATACTTTTTTGAGAATGTATTCATTTAGTTTTAATTAGTTTTACATTTATACGCTCACATTTTTCATAATTTCAAAACTCAGACTGTTTGCCACCTGCTTGTTGTCATGTAGCTGCTATTGTTTTCCTTGGAATGTTCCACAGTACGGCATTATTCTTCTCTATTTTGCATTAATCAATGATGCATGTTTTTATTTATGAAAAAACGTCTCTGTCTTCGTGGAGGTATACAAGTTTATTTCCATACTGTGTAACATTTCAGGCAAAGCAATCGCCATGGAAACAAGCAGGTGGCGGACCCTCCAACAGAAAAGTTACACAGTGCAGCTTTAATACCGCTTCACAATACATATTTTTCTTTGCTTTATGACATTTTCTTTTCTTCAAAAATTAGTTTTGATTATCTCTGTCATGCCGGCGCCATTTAAAGCTGGATTATCCTTCACTTGTAGCGTTGTGTGTGTGCTCCTGGATGTTTTTCTTCTGTTTTGATGCTGACAGGTTCGGCTGGCTCCGCTCAGCGTGTTCACCGGCCCCACAGAGAATGATTGACTATTAATTGTCTAATTGTAGCGGCTCAGTAATTCAGTGCACCTGGGAAGACACAGCTGCATTTGTTACCTCTCTCCTTCATTATCATAAATCGTCACAGAATTCAGACAAGTCCTTCTGCTGAACCACTGGCTAAGACTGTCTCCAAATTTCCGGGACACTTTTGGTGAGTTATCCTGGTCTGCAGCACCACTCAAGTTTATTTTTCTTCTTTCTCCATTGGAAAAGTTTCTTTTACAAACTTCTGTCTTACTTTTCACAATGTACATTTGAATATTAAAATGTCCACAGCCGGTTTTGATTATGTGGACATGTCACAACTGGTGTGTGCTCACGATCAGAATCACAGCTTTATTGTCAATGTGCACAGCTAAATTAGTTTGTGGCAAGAAACGGATACATTTCAAGTGACAATCAAGACGCAACAGATGTGCAAGGTGCTGTCACTATTCCTCACTGTAAAAGGACTGTGCAAACCAAACTTAAGTTTGGAGGTAGCAAGATTCTCCTTTGGTGTAAAGCTGGGAACTGTTAA
The DNA here is from genome assembly GCA_015082035.1 of Chaenogobius annularis. NCBI lineage: Eukaryota > Metazoa > Chordata > Actinopteri > Gobiiformes > Gobiidae > Chaenogobius > Chaenogobius annularis. The sequence continues at coordinate 89,962 of BJKM01000998.1, read as the reverse complement.
AAGTTACCACTGCAGGACCAGAAAAAGTTTTCTGCTAAGGGTACCAATAATCAATATACAAATTAATAAAAAGGGTGGGTTCCTTCCTGATTTGAAGGAACTGGTAGCAACAGTTTTAGCAACAACTCAATGGAGAAAGGTCCTCAAAATCTTTCAAACCAGGAAGGAATCATTTTCCTGAAACCCATACAAAGAAATCCTTTTTTAAAATTGGATTTATAAACACTAGTATTATGTTTTGTGGCTCAAGATAAGGATTTAATACTGTTGAGGAACAGGTTCTGAAAAATTGGCATTCAGTTAGAAGTATCAAAAAATAGGTATCAGTTTGAGAGGGAAAAGAATTGCCTGGATTAGGAATGAGTTTTCTGGATGTTGTGATTGTGAAAGAGGAAATGAAGTTTGAGAAACGGCAATGCAGAGAATAGGAGAAGATGGAGGCTGTTGCAACTCGTGCAAAGGTACAAGCCAAAAGTTTTTGTGGGGTTTGTGTATGTGTGTGTGTTGCTGCTGATCAGTGATTATTGGAGAGAGCTTCTGACTCATTGGTTTGACCTCAGCCATTTGACCTAAAGGGTCCATCACGCAGAGCATGTAGGTACATATCTAGCTTCACAGCAGAAGTTAGCTCATATTCTACTGTATTTCACTTGGCTGAGCCATTATTTCACTCTCTGATTTCAGAACATGCTGGTTCTTTTGTAGAGCAGAGTGCTGCTGCAGTGATGTGTAAACATGTGAGACAGAGGTCGAGAGAAGAACCAGGGTGTACACTGTCACTATGGCAACGGGATGAGAATCCGAAACACAGGACCGATCAGAGTAAAAGAAGATGTGCTCTTTCATTCAAACAAGCAGTTACAGATTAGAGTTACGGTATTTTAGAAAACACACTATGCTAAATTTTCTTTTTTTGGGGTTTTAACCATCTTTTAACATTGCTTCCTTTTAGCTTCATTCACGCTAATTTGATTAATCCTGGTTCGAAAGTCCTCTCCCCTCCAACCGTCCAAACATTCCGTTCTGAATGTCCTCAATGACTGACGATCTGTGACGTGGCTCCGACAAGCTTCTCTGCTGTTTTTAAGTTGTTCACGCCCTCCAGCCCGCGCACGGTATGAAACCGGACTTTAGACGTTCTATTTAATCATCACTCTTATTTTTATTGTCAATACCAGCAAGCTATACATAATTTTAAAGATTATTTTCTCAACAAAACGACTATGACATTGACTTGCACTGAATAATATGCCCCAATAAGCAATCACCAATAGTTTGTGATAATAATCTACTTTTTGTGTAACATTTCTTACTCTTTTTGCAGTTCTGACGAACTCAGCGAGGTTCAATCCATCAGCAGCTGTACTCTTCTGTCCGTAATAATTCACAGAAAAACAATATCCACTTGTGTTTTTCCTGAAGTATTCCCATTTGAAGAAATAGTCCCGTAAACAGCATTTTCTTCAGTGAAAAAACTCACAACTAAAGCTTGTGCGACACTTCTCTGGTCCGTGTCAAAACACCGGCTCCAGATACAATATTGCGCTGGGTATGTTTGTTTTCCTCACACTTTCTGCTACAAAATGAGACCATCCACGGTCTGAACTCCATTCTCGGGTTCGTCTGGCACAGCCGTTTAGGTAAACCATGCGTCCCTTTGCGCATCCGCGCAGTCGGACTTTTCCCCGAGAAAACTTGATAAAAAAAGTGAGATAGTACATTTTGATTGACGTATTATTGTAGCCAGATAAGCATCAGATAAGCTTTCGAACGATGGGTGGGTTTTAGAAGAAGACAGACGGGGGGGACAAGTTATTCACATGCGTAAAAGCAGTAAACAGCCAGTTTTTCGGCAGACAAGATTTTAAGCACCACGTTTTCTGATCTCGTTTGCCTTTTGGACGTACATTTTGATAGATATATGCATTATGATACAAAAAATAAATTATATATATATATAACATTTTATAAATGCATTTATTTTTTCACCTCTATTGGGAAATTCATGGTTACACATTTACACATTACACATTTTCACACACATTGTTTTTTGCAGTTATAATAGGCATTTGTAGTCTCCAAAACATCAAAACATATGTTTTATGATCATAGAGGAGCTACAATCAGTTTGGCAGAGTTGGCACATATTTGGATAACTTGCTCCGAATATACTTTTTGATTCAAAAGGTCAACAGCACCAAAATGCCTTTTCCTAGAGATCCTTCCTAGATACTTTACACTGTTGTTGTCAACAAGATAAAGAGCAAGTACAGTGAATAAGTATAATTTTAAAGTGAAGTATGTCTTGCTTAGGACCTTTTACAAATTGACAATATTCAGGCGAGACTAAAAAAGGATGTATTTTTTTATGTTTGGGCTTCTGTAGTGTAAGCTCTGAAGCCCTGGCAGTGTTCATATGCACATTTGCAGAAACTAGAAGGCCTAAGCTTTCTAATGATGCCTCACACTAGCACGTGGGCTATAACATCTTCTTTTAATAAGCAATACCATTTGGGTATGTCCAACTATGGAGCACTGGGCAAAATAGGTGGGTGTTAATGGGTTAACTCCATAGTTCATTGCCACTCGCTCTGTAAATTTCTCCCGTCTAATACGGTTCAGTACAACTGCGTGGCTACTAGCGTGAAAATTTTCATGTTGATTATTATTCGATATTTTGTAATTCCGTTTGCATCCAGTAAATGGCACCAAAACTCAATTAGTCCAGTGGGAAACAGCCGGTATCCAAATTTAGTTTTTTATTAAAAAAATAAATGTTTTGTTCTAAAACATGAGATTCCCAACTAAAGGCACTCAAGAGATATAATAGATAAATAATACATTATATTTTCCTTTTAAAATGTATTAGATGTTTGTATATGAAAACTATATTGCTCTTATAAGCCAGGAAAATGTATTTGTAGAGCACAATTTGCACTCAGTCATTCAAAGTGTTTGAATTACATGTTTTAGAACAAAACATTTATTTTTTAAATAAAAAACAAAATTTTACAGAACAAGAAAATACAAATGAAAAAATATACATCTTTATTGTAAAATCCTTTCAGTCAAATGCAGTCCTTTTTATAATTCAAAAGAAAACAACCGATGCTATACACAAAACATTGTCCTACTTGAAAGGTGCACTCTGTAATTTTTCTGGAAGAGTGTCCTTCACCTGGTTGCATTCCAGACAAAGTAATAACATCTCCATGGAGTCAAGCATGGCAGACCCCCTAGAAATGTCTGAAAATTGTCCTCTATGCAAATACAATGTTACTCAAACAGTGCAATACAATACAGTGCAGTACAATACCTTTTAGTTTCCAGCGCTTATTGAGTCTTAAAAATCTGAACTGTAATTGCCAGACTCATTATAGCATGAATTGCATATAGCTTGAAACCCTCATATACTTAGTTCAATTGCAGCAGCATAATACATAAACAACAAGACCATATTTCTTAGCAGTAAAAGAATGAAGAATGCGATAATGAAAAATACCCAATATAATTTTAAAGATTGGAGGAAGATATATGTGGGAAAAACAAACTCCACAAATAGTGCAGACATGAAAGAGCCTTCAAACTGCTGCTGCTTTTTGATATACTTTTCCAAAATACTGGTGGTGATGCTGCTGCCCACATGTGTTTTATGAGTCTGTCCTGCTGCCAAAGATCAGGAAGTGCAGAGAGTTATCTGTATGCAGGCGCACATCACCCGGCGGGGAACGGTTAAGAACTGGACAAACAGTCAGGCGTCTTCACTGCCAAATAAACTCCATCCTTGTTTTAAGATTAGCCTGTAGTAATTTATGATACGCCATGAACGGGCCACCTCAGAGAGCGCTTAAGGCAGTACAATGCAGCAAATAATTCAAAGCAGGTACAAAAAAGTCAAACAAGGAGCTTCAAAGATTAGTTTTAAAGGAAGTTTTTTTTTTTTTTTTTTTAAAGAGAGAAGGAGCCGCGGTTTCTCAGTTTCTCCCCATGATGCCCTGATTGCATCACCTTCATAAAATCCAATGCGTCTTATTTTAAGACTGACATCAGTGTCTGGCGCCGATCTGTCAGTTTGTTCAGGAAAAAGGCGTTATTCTACAAAAGGCATCGGTTCAAAGACAGGATTGCAATTCCAAAATCATGACACTGGTATATTACACTTTACAATTTTCTTTCTCTTTGGTAGAAAATTGAAATTTCTCTCAATTACATCCCATCCCCAACCCCAATAACTTTAGAAAATGTTAGATGTATCCCTCTGATAGGGTTTTCGTCGTATCAAAAATCTGATACTTATTGAGCAAAAGTAGATCATCAATACTGCAAAAACAAAAAACTTAAACGGAGCAAAATGTGAACATGAATCCAGCTTCAAAATGATCTTGAGATGTATCAAAACGGACATTAGACCACATGGTAACAAAACTAATCACATCATTTTGTGATAATGTCAGTCTATTGTGTAAAAAAGAAAAAAAAAAAAAAATTATATCAAAATTAGCATTGAGTATCGGGCCTATTACTTAATATCAACATTTTTGGTATTATGACATCACTACCCTCTGACCCACTGTGGCTGTAGCCATGGAAAAGGTTTAATAATCAAGTATGCAGACTTTTGTCAATTGATGGTACATATACATTCCAGGAGCAGAGATATTACATGTACATAAAATATATAAAACATTAAAACATTTACAGATGAGTCTGTCCCTTTTTTATATTTCGAAACATCTTGCATTGGCATTTGGAAAATTCATTCTGTCTTCTTCATCAAATTAATTTCACTTTTTTTCTAATAAGACTGTGGCACACAAGCATCAGCTCATTTACCTAAGTTAAGATAAATGCGCTATCACTTGTGTACCACTGTCTTATTAGAATGTCATTGGTCCTTTTATTAAAACAAACAAATGACTAATTTTTTGTCAACGATGCTATATTTTTTGGCTACTATCGTTATTGATACTAAGGTGGCCCAGTATTGGAAATTATTGCCACGGGATATGGCGGTTTAAGTACAGTGATATTCATATTTTGGCAATATTTTAATATACTTTTTGACCCAATAATTTCAGTGATATTAAAAGATCATGTAGTACCGTATTTTCTGTACTATAAGGCGCACTGGATTATAAGGCGCACTGTCAATGAATGGTCTATTTTTGAACTTTTTTCATATATAAGGCGCACCGGACTATAAGGCGCATTAAGCTAAACAAAACAGTCCCAACCTTGTTCAATGGAAACACGTTCTGACACAGTCTGATACGCTTAATCAAACGTTAGCATATTCACAGTAACTCAAAATGGCTCAGGTATACAACGTAAAAAAAAAACAGTCGGATACCGCTAAATCAAACGTTGGTGTATTCACAATAACTCAAAATTGTTCAGTTGACACTATAACATGTAAAATAAAACATAATACACTCACTTTTTCAGTTTATTCCCTCGTCCACAAATCCTTCAAATTCCTTATACACACACTGTAATATTATGGTGACGCACAGTATTACTCCGCGACGCTCCTGGCTACGGTAACCGTAATGCTGCAAGCGGTGATTTTTGAGCGCTGTGTACCACATAAAATCGGTTCGAGGTCAGTAAGCACAACCAGAATTAATCCATCTATAAGGCGCTCTGGGTTATAAGGCGCACTGTCATTTTTTGGGGAAAAATAACGGTTTTTAAGTGCGCCTTTATAGTGCGAAAAATACGGTAGTCAAACAGACTAAATCAAGGCTGATACATTTCGGTCAGATGGAGAATCTTTGTGTAACTGGTGATTATATATTTAATGTGTTGCGATTTTGCAGCCCTAGTTGATGCTTTAAAACACCACCTCCCCTAACCTGTAACTCAAAATTGTTTTTTAGCATCAGTTTGCTCAAAACCTTTTGTCAAGAACAAGATGAGCTGTCAGCTTTGTATTCCATTTGTGTAAAAGATGCTGCTACAAGCCCATCACTTACTTTACACTTGTTTTGTAGAGCCCTCCTTTAATAAAAGTTAATCTGTACAAAGCTGCGTCTGTTGTCAGGTAATCTCGCTGATCGTCTCTTGTCTCCGTGGGGAACCTGACATTTTGGCTTTTTCGCACCGTGTATTTTATTATTTTTTACGATGTATTTGCAGCTACCTACGGGCATATCTCTGTCTCCCTTCGGCAACTTCTGACCTTGTTCTGTCAGTCTGAAGCTTCCACAGATGAAAATATGGCTGCGAAGATCAATCAGTCATAACGCTAAATGGGACACCAACTTTACTTTGTGTATTTGGCATACAACAACAAGTAAGAAGTAGTTTTGAGAAGCAATGTCATGGGTGAAGGGCACAAACTTGCATGCATTTGCTTACCGTGGCCTCAATGTGTCTAAACTGCCACTTTTGATTGATGGAAATATCCAGTGAACGCAGATAAAACATCTTTAATGGACAAAAATAACACATCGTCCTCATCATAGTTAGACGTATCACCACACACAATCAACCATCTCATTTTAGGGGTTTCATAAAGTTAAATTATAACAAGTAATTTCTCATAAGTAGACATCTTCCCAAAGCCTGTTAGAATGTGATCATCTCTATAATTTAGCTTTGACTGAGACTGGAAGCTAATTGTCAACTAAATGGCATAGATTAAAGCCAGCATCACATTACCCTGCACATTCAGAATTAATAAATGGCCACATTAGCGGCCATGCGTGAGGAATTTTGTAATAAAAGCTGTCTCGTCTCTTGTTTTGACTGGTAATATGAGTTAAAGAACATGAGAAAAAGTATGGGCATTGTTTCAATGTGGTATTTCCAGAGAGAACAAACTCTGACCATTTAAGCAATGACTTAGATTAGAATGCATTGAGAGAGTGGACGTCGACCAACATTTATTCAAGAATATACTGCACAGATGGACGGATCGATACCAAATGTCGATACATCAATACCAACAAAGGTGTAAAAAATGTCGATACTCAAACGCTGTCCAAAAAATGCAGTGTTGTAATCCATCGTGTTTTTGTAATACATTGTTTATATTTTAATTTTCATATTATAATGCAGATGTTGAAAGAAAATAAACACAAAACTGTTCATGGCTGAAGAGTTCCTGTGTACTTCCATCTGTGAACCGGTACAAACAATCCTAAAGGTGACATCATGCCATTACAGCAGACCCATATAACAGTTATTCAAACCACAGTTAAACTGTGAGAAGACTGATTCAAGCCAATATAACACGCTCTGTTTTGCCTGTTTCCCTGTATGCTCTAAATAAAGACCTTGAGAACAATCCCCCCCGTTGCCCGGACTCTGTTTCCCCGCTGTAGAGAGTTGGAGGGAGCACACGCGCCACACACTCACCTGCTGCTGTCGCCGCTCTCTTCCGGTACAGTGGGCCAAACCGAGGCACTTCCTGGGCCTCCCATATTCACCTATTTATTTTCTTATGTTGAAGGTTGAATGGATTTGTGGATTCTGTTTATTTCTGCTGTGTTTGAACTTAAACCCTACAATTTGTCATTTGATTTGCCCAGGGGAGGGGCTAGGGGGTATATAAGGGGAGCGCTGCTGATTGTGTGGCGAGCTGTTGAGAGCGTGTCCTTGGCAGCGCTGTGGGTTACTGGCCGCTGCTGTAAGTGCTGCTTTTGAGTCCTGTACATACTTTGATTTATTTTTGTGGCTGCGTTTCTGCTCTGTAAATTCTTTTGCACTGTTTGCCGCTATTTTTTGGGAGTTTGGTAAAATTCACTTAAGTCAAGTTTTCTGACAGAGCCATCATTTTTAATTTTACTTTTGAAACAAACCTGTAACTGAATTGAATCAAAACTCTGTGGTATCTTTCCATTACTAAAGTGCAGGTCTGTATGCCAACTGCATATTCTTCTGGGGAAAATTATGATTTTATATTGTGGCATATTTTAGTGAGTGAAGTTGGTAAGTGTTGCTAGTAGTAGTAGTAGTAGTGGTAGTGGTGGTGGTGGTGGTAGTGGTAGTAGTAGTAGTGGTGGTGGTAGTAGTAGTAGTAGTGGTAGTAGTAGTGGTAGTGGTAGTGGTAGTGGTAGTCTTGCTGTTGATAGATTTGCTTTTCCAAAAATTACAACAAAATGTATTTAAGATGTAAAATAATTTTATGCGTGATTGTGTAAACATACAGACATATTCCCATTTCCACACACTGAGCTGCAGTACATCCAGAACACTGCTGCTCGGGTCCTGACTAGAACCAGGAAGTACGATCACATTGGTCCTGTGCTCAGGTCTCTGCACTGGCTTCAGGCTCAGAGAATAGACTATAAAGCAGTTCTGCTTGTATACAAGTCTCTCCATGGCTTAGCCAAGTACATGTTAGACATGTTAATTCCACATGAACCATGTCGGACTCTTGAGGACCTCGGGGACCGGCCTCCGGCTTTTGCCCAAAGTCAGGAATCTGCGTTTCAGTCTTATTCCAGAAAGTCTGGAATAGTCTTCCCGAGGTTGTAAGACAGGCCTCTAAACTGCAGTGTTCAAATCTAAGTTCAAAGTTTTGTTTAGCTGTGTTTATGACTAAAGGATTTTGAGCTGCTTTTTACTATTTTAAGTACATTTTAATGTGTTTTTAATGCTTTTATTGATGTGTATTGTGGTTTTAATGTATTTTTATGGTTGTAAAGCACTTTGCATAAATTGTCCTCTACAAATAAAGATTGATTTATCAATCAATCAATCTGACTACTATTAATAGTCATAATAGACATGATAATTATGTAATGTCAAATAATAACCTGTAAACTCAGGAGACAAATTATTCTTTGCTAATAAATTAATTTTGTGAACGTTTTTAAAGCCAAGATTAGAGCGGTATAGCTATTGTTTTGTTTTTAACTCTAATGAAGCTTTTTACACTGTGTTTCCACTTTTTTCTTTCTCCTCAAGAAATATGCATTCTTTTTTTTCTCTCTGCCCTGCCACATTTCCTCTGCGATGTCTCATAGTCACCTGGCCGAGGGTGTCAAAGATGAATACAGAGCCTGGAAGTTTAAACCAAGTGGATTAATGGCCAACGCATTTTTACACAATGTCAAGACTGGCCCCGGGCCCCTGTCACTGTGCCAGACTGTGCCAGTGAACGCACAGAGCCACAACTGAAGTATTTACATGCTCATGAATCCAGCCATTTGTCAGAGATCTTCCCTCAGGGGGAGTTGTCACTAGTAAAAGATGCAGGTGGTTAAAATGGCTGTTTAATGCAAAATATAAATGTTGGAGGTTGAGATTTAAAAAGGGTCAGGTTTAACGACAGTTTGGTCAGTGAGTCTGCACTGGTGCGACATTTGTTCTATTTCTTGTGTTATTTCAATTTGAGTAAATAAACATCATGAATGAAGTGAAGTTAGATGTGACAATGTTTTTACCTTTGATACAGTGGAATTAGTGGAGACATTATTTCTTTGAGCCAAAACCAATGCATTGTTTTCTACTCTCAGATAAAAAACAAACAAGAACATTTACAACAAAACCCCCCAAAAAAGCAAGCGAAAAATACAAAGTCTACAGCTGCGAAGTAAAGTCTCTCGAGGTTTTTCTCATGGCTCCCAAAAGTTGGACAGCAGAAAGTAGAGAATGGATCTGGCCTTGTGCCATTTTGAGTTTGTTAAGACGAGAGTTTATATGTGCCTTTAGTGACCAGTAAAATGGGTTTCTACTTGTAAAACATTGCTTACATTGCACAGTTGAACCTTCTCTTATCTTCAAAGATATTCAGGATTATCTGCCATTATACTCCCCTAGTCAGTCCTATTCACACACTTACATTCCAAAACTAGTCTGGAGCCTTTTTGGAGTTAACAATTCTCTTTTATTGTCTCGTAAATGTGTGTTTTGTTCATTGTGCATTCTTGGTTTTCTACTGATTATAGCTATTTATACATACAAACCACATTTCCTTTATTTTTCACCATAACAAATTGTAATATATTATATCAAAAGTATCCAAAGTTTTCTTCTTGACAAATACCCAATACTCTTTTCTGTTGCCTTTTTGAGCATGACAAAATGCTTGACATCACTTTTTTCACATCACTTAAGTTTATCCCACAAACCCAACTATGCACTGCCCTGCTTTAATAGCTATGGAAATTAGTTTCAACTTTTTAGCCTACATTTAAACTGAGTCTGTGCTCTCCACATGGAAGAAGGATCACATGGCATTTGATTTTGGCCTACTTAACTCTCAGTTAAATTGGACACGGTTAATTCCAGGTCCAAAAAACAGCTGGGGGTCTTGGTGCTGAGCTAATAAAGTGACCTCACTGTAGCCTCGTAGACACATCGGCTGCCCTCTGTGTGAAGGAATAAGTCCAGAAGACAGATATGAGTAAAGTACTTCAAATAATTAATATTTAAGTCATGGTCCAACTAATAAGCCCTCTAAAATAAAAAAGCATTCTACATTCTAGAATGGAGACGATAGTGAAGTGGAACATTATGTGATTTTAATGGAAAAAGAATATTGCAAAATATGGAAAATCAAGGTGATTTGGGGAAATGAAAACGCATACATTAGTAGTTTACATTATTATTGTTTTTTTTTTTTAAGTTTATGATACACATTAAGCATTTTTGATGAAGGCAATTTTTTTTTTATTTTAGCTCCAGGTTTTGTACACATTTTACCACATACATAACATAACAAACACTTTGTGGCTGGAAGTCCATCCTTTGCGATTGCTAAGCAAACAAACTTACATTTCTACTCTGAAAATTCAAAATGGTGGCTTATTTTTCCTAATCTAAATGTTAATCATTAAAATGATATAGTTAGTTAATCATTGAAAGTGTATTGTGTGGTTTAAATATTTCTAATTGGTCTAGTAACAATACAGTTATATTTAATACAGGGATAATACTACTCAAGTAAAGTTGTTGGGGAATAACTGTCTGCATTTTATTGGGATTATATTTTATTATATTTCATTTTATTATCTGCACAACAGCAAAAAGGAGAAGGCATGGAGTGAGGTAGCAGAAGTTTTTGGAATATTGTGTTTTTAATATTCCATTTAACATAATGTGTGAAACGCTGTTTACTACAACTCTTTTATATTCATTGTATCACATGTCTTGTCAGTGCAGTTTAGTTCAGATGCGTGATCACATCATGAAGATAGTTTTGAGAGCTTTTGTCGACCAAGAATTTCTTTAGTCGACCAAAGCCCTAGTAACATCTGACTTGTAATTTGAAGTTAATATAATTGGAAGGAAAAAAATACTGCACATTTAACAAAACATGGACCAAAAACATTTGAAAAAACTGCTCAAACCATTTAATATTGTCAGCGTAAAGATTTTGTTACTTGCAGATTTAGGGAGAAGGAACCGAAACCTTTACTCAAGTACTGTTACTCTACAATAAAGAGCAATACTAAGTGGGAAGAAAAAAACAATTTTGTTGAAAAGATCTACACAAGTTTGCCAATAGCGTAATGTGCCAGTGTACAGTCAATTTATCATTTTTTTGGCAACAACAAGATATCACAAGCTCAACAGTCCCATGTACACGGCTTTCTCTTGATTATATTCTACCGGTGCGGTGACATTTGTAAGACGGTGTATGCATTTTGACACGTTCCCAAAATAGGCGGTGACATTAAGCTGATGATTAAAGCACCCAAGGGTGACAGGTGTGGGGAGCTACCGACAGTATTGTGTCTTTAAGACAGCTGACAACAGGAAAGGGGAAATGGTGGAGGAAAAAAAACAAAAAAAACCCTGCCAGAGACAAGGTCAACAGGAGGAGGGGAAGGAGGAGACAACATATGGAGAAGGGTTGAGTGTTTGCAAATGAGAGTTGAAGTTGCAGGTTGTGAAGCAGTGATATTTTAGATTAAAATATGGGTGAGTGTCTGATATTTTGAGGGATTGTAAACCATCAGATGTGCTAAAACATGCCCGTAGATGTCTTGGTTGAGATTTAAGACTTAAGAAGAGATTTAAGATTTAAGAAATTAACCACAAAAGTGCAGAAATATCACATTATACCTTTTGGAATAATTTGCTTGATGATATATAGTGCTTTCAAAACAATGATTTCAACATTATCTTCCGGTAGATGATGCGATCAGAAAGCTTTCATTCGTCAAAACAACTCAATCACAATTCCATTTGGGTAAGCGATATTGTAAAAAATGTATATCTCAGAATTTCCCGATTTACTATATTCAGACCGTTATGTCAAAACAACAAAAGTGTGTTAATTAAACCTCAACTAACATGCTTAGAGATATGTTTTAATCAGACAAATGTGAATTGTCTGTAATGTTATTTAAGTAGTGCAGAAATGATTTATTACCTTTTTATTTAAACGTTAACATAACCTTTACAAAAAATTCTACACTCTTTATTAAAATCTTCAAAACAATATTAGGTATTATCCACGTTTCGATGTATTGCCCACCTCTACATTTGGAGCATGTTCTCTTAAGTCTTTATGGAATATAAATTCATAGAGAGAGATTGATAAATGTGGATTTATCTTTTATTATGTCAATGAATCACAGTTCCTGTCCCCTACCTCTGCTTTTTTCTCATCTCGAACGTCATTTTGACTTATGGGTCCACACAGTTTTCCATTATATTAACCAGCTTCAAGCCGTGCCATTGGCCTCCTTGGATTGGGTGTTTCTATTTGACATAATGACATTTTCATTTTTTCATTTTAGCACGTAGCCTAGTTATGGTACACTAGAATACCACCTATAGATGCATGATATCAATTCATAATTCTGTGTACATTTAATTATTGAACTTGTTTTTATGTGCTTTTCTGTTCCATTGGGTTCGGCAACATGACTCATCGTCAGCATATATGATCGGAGATACTGGGCCTGTGCATCAAAGCCTTCCACTTATTTTTTGCTGATAAACGGCACGGCACACTTTGTACAATTCTGCTGACATTTCGAATAAGAAATGACAGTATCCTAAAAGCACACAGCGGAGGCCCCACATTTAATCACTCACTGTATTATTGAAGTCTTCCTCTCAGTCAAATGAGTGGAAACCTACATTGCTTTTGGCAGGTAGCAGTTTGAGGCGGACATTGTGAAAAATTGAGATAAATGATACAGTTTCCTTCAGCGAACCATCGGCATCGTCCTCTCAAGTGTCTTCGTCTTCTGATCAAGAGTATGTTTCACCATCTACCCTTATCCAGCTACAGTATACCTGATCATGCTTATTTAAACCTCTTAAGAGACAGCTGGCCCACAGATTTTGTCTTAATTCATTCTTTTTTGTCCACCATCTGATAAAAGGGAACGTTCAAGCTGCTTGAGGCATGTTAAATGTAAAAATAAAGCTATAAACACTTCCAGTCAGTCATTCTGGGATGACTCGGGGTCAGTTGTACTCCCACAAATAAAAAAAAAAGAACCCTAACATTCACAAATATGTAATCTGCCTTTTGATATGGATTAAAAAAACAACAACGTTATTATCGGTCTCTAAATCTCATTTTTCATTTCCTTAAATTTTCAGGTTTGATCAAACAAAATAAATACATAAGATGCACTAGAACAAAATGTATTCAAATTGCTATTGTTGACCCAAAATCAGCGCAATTCTTTCTCATGGCATTTATCACTTTAACAGTTCTCTAAATCTGTGTGAAATACTGGTACATTTTACTAAAGTAGATTTTTGTACATTTTACGTTCTTCAGTGTTTGTACTTTTCTCTTGAAGTAACACAATTACTACTTCCACCTCTGTATGACATGAACTTAAAGTATGAAGAAAAACTCCATCGAATAATCAAATCCTTCTCGTGTTTGTTCCTCAGTAATTTCACTCTTCTCGTCACTTCTAGAGAGAGCTTAATATCTTTACCTCCCACATTGGACTTCATCCCACTCAAGCATATATTACACACATTGTTTGTTTCATATTCTCCTCCGTTCCGAGCTTGTTTCTTGCAAAAGGTTGGCTCTTCCTCACCATTTGCATGTAGGGGTTTAAAGTGCGCCCACATGCTCGGGTAATTTGTGAGTCTTAACTATCTCCGATCCAGCAGGCGCTAACTGGTGGCAGTAGATTTAATGATGTGTCACCTTCACACACTCCCCTCGCGCTGTAATGTGTTTGAGCTGCAGCTTCTACTTTCTAAAACAGCAGATGAAGCCATCCAAATAAGCTGACACTGTCACACTTCAATGTGCACCTCATTCTTTCGTGTTACAGGCGTTTGCACAGCCGGCCCAGAGGTTAAATGTTGGAAATGCGGTTATTTTATTACAGGAGCTGGCGGCGGCCTTCTGTATGCGTTTTCTTGTCGATAAAGAAAGTATGCAATAACAAAGTGTTGTGGAGAATATAGAAGAAAAGCGACGTAAGACGGGGTGATGGAGTCACACTTGGCTGCATGTTTGTTTGAAGAAAACAGCTGTGTTTGCACTAAGGCGGCTTTTAAAGTAGCTCCTCTGCAGCTTCAGGGAAAATGAGACATAGAGAGCTCATACATTTGAAAAGGAATAGATAAATATATACATTTCTGTACAATGTTCTCTTTGTTTAGAAAAGTGACATAAGTAATTCAATAAAGTTCATCTATCAGTCTATCAAATATCAAGATTTGGGTCCTTGATCATTGGTTCAGTTCGTGTCATCCATTTCTTTGTCATAGCTTTCTTCCCTGGCGCCAGATATGTTCCAAAGGCATCCATTTATTGTGTCTTGTGGGATGCCAGTGCTGAAAACTGTCTGCAGTGTTTTGTTCATCTCAGTCCGATGTTTCTGAACAATTGGACAGTTCCAAAACACATGATAATGATGATGCCACCTGGCAACCACAGGTTTCCCTGCAATCAGTATTTCCCTGTGAATAGTGAGCAGTTTGACATGGTGTGATAAAATATGGTGATATATTTTTCCAACAGAATTCTTTCCGAACATTTGATTTTGTGGTCCTCCATTGACGCAGTGTCCTCTTTGATGGGCATTGCAGTAAGAATTGATACAAAAGCATATTGCAGTGGTTCTTAATGTATGTGGATTTCTTCTCATAATATTTGGGGCCTTCTGCATTTATTTTGACATAATTACAAATTTTAGTTTAGTTAAAATCTTGGTTCACATGAGGAGAAACTTTGTATTAAAAGTTTGAGAGCCGCTGACATAATGCAAGTGCTTTCTTTAAAATAGTTCATCAAGATTTTCATTTAATGGTACATATAGTGTTGATCTGCAGTAATCAGTACATGTTTATTCTTCAAGGTCCTGTACGTACATATATATATTTTAAAAACCTAAACGCTATACCCAGCTACCCAAATTCAGAATTAGCCATTGAAAAGCATTCATTTGCAGATTCTCTATTTGAAGGTTCGTATTTTGACCATAATTATGCTGCTGGGTGGTGACTCATGAACTATTCTATCCAAAAGCAGCTCTTTTGAATTAAATTGAGTAACTTCAGATGACTTGATCTGTCCAATTTTATGCAGTTCAGTTAGGGTTGTACAATTAAGTACATTTTAATCGAGACTGAGATTCAAGTAATAAATGTCAGAGTCTTTTTCATCAACAGGTCCAAAAACCAATCCTCTGTCAAAACATGTGTTAACTGGCAATAATTAGAAATATGTATTGTGATTACTCTGACGTATCAAAAATCACAAAAATTGATCAACACGAGGGAAAACATCTGCTTTCAGTCAGACCAATTGTCTTTGCGAGTTTTAGTCGGAGCTAATTTTGGATTTAAAATATTGTCATTAAAACCCGAGGCGTTCTAAAGCATGTCCCCCTTTGCCATACTGAAATTCAATTAAATCAATTTATAGAGCAACTATAAAAACAAGTTGGAAATCACCACAAGGGTTTGCGGCTGTTGCCAAGTTATTTGCAGAAAATCTCCTTGCTGTGAGCCTGAGAATATATTTACTGAGTGCTTTGTGTGTGCGGCTTCCATAGGAGACTCTTAAACAACGTGCCCAGCTCCAGGCGTGTCCCCGAACATGAGGCGTTTGGCTGTGATGGACTTCACTGTGTGTGTGGCCCGCCGGTGGAAGGTTAAATGGGCCTTTGCCGGTCTCTGAGCATATGGCAACCAGACTCTGCCATCACCACACCAACACTGTGCAGCCAGGCAGGAGGCATGGTTAATTATCTTATGGGACCTGCGAAACTTTGAGCTGCTTTCAGGCTTCGGAATTTACAGTCTGAAACTAGCTTATGTTTTTTTAATTTTGTTTTTCCTCCTTCCTTATTCTGTGGCTCAAGTACCTGACCTTGGATGCTCGTGATTGTCCTCATTAATTTGCCAGTTGACTATTTCGTTGAGTTTTTTGTCATGGGTGAGGCCGTAGAAAGCGTGATTTCATCCGCTTGTTGTTTGTCTTTACAGCAGACGTTTTGCTCCGCCTCCGTTGCAAATGTCAACTGTCGTCGATCATCCAGACAAGGTGCAGCTAAACACGAACGCACCTAATCTCTCCTAATTCAGAGGCGCGCTCACATTCCGCTCTCGGACATGTGCTTTTACAACTGCGGAAGAGAGCATCTTATTTTGGAGGTTTGGTGTTACGACCACGGCCCCTGAAAAGGGGAATAAAACTTGAGTAAATAAACAACGATTGTTCACGTCTCGTAGATTAATGACAAATATTGATTATAGTACAATTACATATATGGTACATAAAAGTACACTTTTAACTGAAAAGGGGAATTAAACTTGAGTAAAGAAACAACAACTACTACTTCTTTTGTGTTTTAGTGGCGGTTGTTCACGTCTCAAGTCAGTAGTTTAATGGCTGAGACTGAACCAAAGCTCCCCCTAGTGTCCACTTTACCGGATGTGTTGACTCAAAATATTAGAAAGTAATGCAGTATAATCATGAAATAATTTGATGAAAAATGACTTCTACTCTTTAAAATCATGGATAATATTCATCCTTATTTAACTCAACAGCGTTTGCTTCTGTGCGCTAACTGCGCGTGTGCAACAGACTAAACCAGAACAAAAATATTAGGGATTCATCTTTGCACTGTTTCATTATCTTAACTTGTTTAGCCATGATATTTTCTAACTCTATTTTAGTTATTTTACTTACATACAAATTATGGCTCAGTCCATTGCAATATTAGCAATATCGCAATATTGTCTGACGTAATAATCGAAACTGAGACAATCTGAATATATTGCAATAACACCAGGGTACTCTATCTGACAGAAGGTTTTAAAAAGGTTTTGAAAATGAAAACGTTGAAGAAGTTGGATTTTATTCATGGTTTTCTTTAAATTACCCTTGATTTAGTCTTTTATAAGCTTTATTTTGATAGTTTGACTAATAAGGCGTTTTAATACAATTGAAATGATTGTTTAAAAAAAATCTTAATAATATTGATATATATCTCAGTAATTTCTTCATTTTGTGCAGCCCTAATGCAAATGAGTACTAGTGAGTTCACACTTATTTGGTCCTAAATTGAGCCCATATTCGTCCAGATGTGTAGTCTTTGTTTAGTTCTGATCTAGTCCAGGTTTAGTTCCGTGTTTTGTCCTGGTTCAGTGAATCTAAAACGGCGCTAAATTAGGGCTTAAGTGTTGGGAAAAAATCAGGAACAAACTCTGTCATATTATTGTCAGTGGACCTTGCTAACTCTGTGCTTTCAGGACTGTCTGTTTCCATATAGATTGGTTTGGGAGTCAACTATTGATTCTAATCTGAACTGAACCTATAGAACGGGGCTGTTGCATCGCAGGAGACATATTTAATTCAAAAGGTAATCTTCTCCATCAAACAGGACGGCCCACAAAGGGAGCTCGCCAGTCGCCCGCTACAAATGACTTCATGCCTTCGCCACCTGTTGACAGGGCACGAGATGTATAGTCCTGCCTGCCTGGGATCAGAATATGATTTCAGCCCGCCATTTATTGTCGTTGTCGTCACTGTTTCGCGTTCGATTTACAAAGGCGCTCTTCCCGACTTTCCGATGTGCCATATGTGCTAACAGATGTTATCGTCTTGGCCCAGAGGAGAAAGACTGATGACCTGTCTTCCCAACTGAGGCTGAGAAATTGTTGTTGTTTTTTTTTGTACTTTTCTTTTGGCTCACCTTTCGGATTTGCATTCAACGCTACACTGCTGCACTGCAACGATGGCTTTACTCTCTCAGTGTCGAGAGGCAATTTTTTTTACGGAAAAGAGAGGGATCAGTTTTAACGGTAGAGAAGAGAACACTTCCTTTAAAAAATCCTAACCAATTATTGGCTAACAACTAAATGTTCCATTGAATTATCAACAGTGCTATTAATACTCTCTTGTCCGACTTCTATTTTTAAGCGCTTACAATTTCCTACTCACAATTGTGTTGTAGCTAGCTTTATTTACAAGCCCATCACATTTAATTAATATGGCTACATTCCCACAGCCAAGGCACCCCTCAAGAAAAGAAGTGGTGCTTTGCTTAATTACTGCAGAAATGAAATTTTAATAAAGCTAACAGAAGAACTCGACATGCAATCAGGAAGCCATTAAGTAGATGAAGGTAATCCAGCAGGACTGAAGGCAGCACTGGGGCCAAGCGCTCGGAAATTGGGATTTGATTAAGCTTGGCAAGGGAGATTTTTCCCCCCCTTCAACAATTACTCAAAAGATGCATGTTTACCTTCTGATTAAAATTGCTCTGTGTGGTTTTGAAAAGCATGTTTTGGCTGCACAACGCTTGCGTGTACTTTGTAAGAAAATTGGATTCAAGATCTGTTCTTTTTCATGAAGCTCAAAAGAACATTTCAACAGGAAAATGTTGGTTTAAACAGAACAGTTATTTAAGGATAACCTGTGCTCAAGGATTACTGGAGCATCTTGTTTATCATGTTCTGGATTTTAAAAAAGCTCATTTGCACAAACAGGTAAGGTAAGGTATTTTTTTTTTAAGTTTTACTATTCACCCTTTTGCATAGCAGTTTTCTTTTTCAAAAGCTCAAACTATTTTAGTGTTATAAAAACATGATTCTTTTCTCCCAAATACAATAAATAAAATGTGAAATGAGTAAGATAGTATTGCAAAGGATTTTTTAATTTGTACAAGGTTTGGAAATCAGTATTTAGTGGCAAAATATGCAAGTGGCAGTTTTGTACTTATCAAATTGTTTTTCCATTTGCTTTTTGCCCTGTTAGCCCTCTTTCCTGCCCCTCCTGCGCTCTTGTGGCTCTTCCCTCTTGTTGCCACGTGGACAATGTGCCAACAGCTGTCAATCACAGATCCAAGTTCACTCCCTTGTCGTTTGCCTTCCACTTTTTGCCTTGTGTTGTAGTAACTTTATTCCATTGCTCAGACCTAAACTGAGTAAATGTATGAATTTTCTGTATTGTTACGTACATATTTATACACTATAGGGGTGCAGAGTTATTTGGTTAACCAATAATCGTGGTTATTCAGTTCACAATATAATCATACAAGTTCAAAAAATAAACCATGACCATTTTAGAAGCAAAAGTAAGTTATTTCAGTTATTGTAAAAAGCTTTATCTGGCAGTTTATGTTAACTTACATAAGGGTATAAGTCTTTTATTAACTTGACTTGACTTTACCATTCAGAATTTTTTTTAAATCTCATGATGCTTGTCAAATTCAACAGTAATTTTGTGCCATTAGAGTCAAGGTTAAGTATTTTACTGTTGTTTGGTCTTGTCAGGAATCGTGAAAAATTGTTTAATTGTGATATTTCTTCTCACAAAAACTGTAACACTGAAATGTTATACTTGACACACTGTACCAGGGCCCGACCAATATGGATTTTTGGAGGCTGACACAATACTGATCAAAAACAAACTTGGAGGTGCCAATAGGTGATGTAAATGCTGATATTTAGTTATGTTAAAATACATTGTTTATTGGCAGATGATTATAAAAAATGTGTCAGGCTCTGTTAGTTTTAAATTGGGTTTATTAATGGGATATTTACTGTTATTCTGACTCTTAACAGTGAATTTTAAAAGGTGAATGTATGTTTGCACAATTATCTTTTTATATATATTTTTTTTACTTACTAATTCAGTTCACAAGCCTAAAGGTGCGGTAATTATTGTGTGTGCCTTGCAGTAATTAATATGTGTAAATCCCTACCATTAACACCTTTTTTTCACTGCTCATTTACATGTCAATGTGAGTCCAATAAACACATACAGCCATAATCACTTTACGGTAGCCAATGAGAGAACAGAGGCAATGTTTACAATGCTGTGTTTCACGAGCTAAGCGCTAACTAAAGTGAACGAAAGAAACAAAGCATCAAAATGGAAACATTTACAACACTCACCGCTCAGACAGGTAACCTCATATCACAACTCTTCACAAATAAGATTTCAAGATGGCGCCCTGGTGTTTTGGTGCACTTTGTTGTGTCTGTTTTTGTCAGGTTTTTGTGCGTAAAGTTCCTACGTTTGTGAATTTTGTTCATTGACAATGGCAATAAACCTTTTTTGATTCTGATTCTGAATTTAGACTTCAAACGATTGTTCGTTGTGAATATAATCCAGCCTGTTGTTGTCAACCGCAGTAGCAGCGCGTGTGCTAACGTTAGCTGAAGAGAATCTTCTCTCCACTGACGCGTCGATAAAAGATCAATCCTATGTTGTCACTGGTGTGATCTGTGCTGAAGTTAACTGTATTCATGATTTTGTAGCTGAGTTCAGAGTATTTAAATCGAGTGCGGCCTCAGTCAGAGCCATGAATGGTCAGACAGGAGCGTCACTCTGGAGCTGCTAAAGAGAAATATTGCTGCTGTACTCAATATTGTGGTATTAAAAATCTGTAAATTGGATTTAATGATTGTTTTCTAAAATATATTGTTACTTTATTCTGTTTTACCAATAGCTGGCATGTGAAATAAGACATTAAAACATATTTTAAAACATACATATATAAATTCTACAGATATTTGCTAACTATTTTGGTATATTCTTTATAATGCCAGGGTAAAGGATAGTGGCTGGAGGTGTTTTAGCGCTGTTGGCGCCTGGGCCTCCTCTGCTCATCCACAATGGCCATTCTTGTCCGGCGGGTGGCTTGAGCCCTTTGTCTCTCGCTCTTCTGGAAGGCCGGCTCCTGCAATGACCCGTCTATGGTTTTCAGTTCAGCTATTACAAGGTCCTGTTCCATAAGCTTGTCTTTCATCTTTTCCATTACTCTAATGGCATTAGCGACTTCTTGTTTGAGTTGCACATGGTTCTGTATGGCAGTATTATAAAGCATGTATCCTGATGTGCTTTCATTTGATCTTCCAGCTGGTGTTCTTTTGTGAAGAGGAATGTTGATGTTTTTTTTAATTCCAAGTCTGGTTTTTTGTTTTCTCTATGACTCGATTGGCTTGGCAAGCTGCTGTTTGAGCTGTACGTTTTTCTGTATTGCAGTATTATTAAAATAGTTGATTCTTATGTGATTTGATCTTCCAGCTGTTCTTTCTTGTGGAGAGTGATGTTGGCCCTTTGTTGGTCTTTGTTTTTGGCAAGTCTTTCCTGAGTCTTTAGCTTCTGGTCCAATGGCTTGGTGACTTGGACCTGTTTTTTTTAAGCTTGGCCGTCACTCGCTCCAGCTGCTCGCGGAGGTCCTTGACCAGAATACTCTCCCCCGGGGAAGCAAATGGCTGGAACAGGGTGCTTTCCTCTGAGAGAGACTCAACCAGAAGGCACCAGTCCTCTGGGTGAGAGGGGGTCTGAATAGTGGGAGACACCAACTGGATCTCCTTTGGCATGGAGCAGAGCAGAGCCTCCAGGTCGATGTCCTTGTCATAGAGGTGTTCATCGTCCTCATACCAGGGCTTGATGGTGATTGTACTCGAGCTATTCTCGTGTGGGTGTGCCTTCATCAGTGGACTGAGCAGTTGTGAGTCAAACTTGTGCGTTTGTTCAGAACAGAACCTCCTTCTTCAGTCGACCCCAACATAACAAACAATTGCATTTGCGAGTTCCAAATATGAAAAGTAGTCTACCCACCATGTTTGATTTTGTTTTGAGAATATAGCTATAACTTGGGTAATCAACCTGCAAATTTGAAAGAATAACATCAGTGACATGAACATATTTGATGCAACGCAAAAAACAATTGCACTCTAGCTGTTTTTCCTCTCATCTTGAGCAAACGCTGTTCCTCCAATGTGACTAAAACTCCACAAGTGAATGTTTCAGAATTGCAGCAATGGTCAGAATGGTGCAAATTATATCAAGTAATAACTTATGAATTGTTTTGTCTCAGAGTGTGGTGTGACAGGTCGAACTAAGGGATTTGTCTGGATGCTGAAGCAGTATAAGAAATTCATTTGTTTGTAATTTTAAATCACAATTTGTATGCATTATTTTATAAGTGGATGACTTTGTTTATTTTGCAATACGATGCCAAAGCAATGTACACAGGTTATTTAAGTTGTATTTACTTTTTAATTTAACTTCTTTCTTTAGACTAAAGAGTTAACTTCCTAATTAGAGCTAATTTTTTAAGCATTTAAATAAATAGAACATTCATTTACCCTAGGGGCTTCATTTCCTGTTTATCCATTCTTGTCTGAAAAAGTGTATAAACCACAAAGACAATGTGACAAAAAGATATTGTGTCATATATTGTCAGGGTTTGCATTAATGCCTATGATCATCTTACTAATGAGCAAAGACGGCACTGGCAGCTTGAAAACCAACACCAGTAACTTCTGAACTTATTGGCCCATTTTATTACTGAGCTGTAATTAGCCAGTGTAATCTTAGATCTCAATGTGTCAAGAAAGATTTTGATCACAATATTTTAAACGCAAACATCAAAACTGGACTGGATTTAGCGATTTATTTAATTGCATCTGGGCTAATGGGAAGGGGGAAAAAAAAACACTGGACTAAATTAGTGTTCTGCTAATGTTTCCAAAAATATTAACAATATCCTTTTTATTATAAGGTATAAAAAACATGATGAGAACTCACAGCTAACTTTGAGGCTGTTATGAGGCTTTTAACTAATACTACAAATAGCCAACCTGATAGAACTGTTTGTTTCTCTCTCGTTAAAGTTCTTACATTGTTCTAATCATCACAGTTTGGTTGGATAGAACCTGTAGTAAATGTTTGAAAGCAGGGACACTGACACATTTTTTGAAGCCTTCATCAGTCAAAATGTTGCCTGATGAAGGCCTAGTGCTAGAATTGTCGGTGCCGATAAGTCATTTATGTCCGAATAAATTCATTTTACGAGTAACACGATAATTTTTTCTATTGAATTTAAGTTTGGTGTTGCGGTCTTTCTTCTACTACAGCCGTCTCCAAGAAATGTATGCGCAAAGTTCTCATTTAAATAATTATTAAACTAAATAAAGGTGTTATCAGGTATAATTATTTGTCAAACCATCACTATTATGACATAGGTACCAAGCAACCATATTGTGAACAAATCCATTTAAATGACACATCTGCTGCTCAAGTCCAGCAAGGAAGTACAGTCATAAACTTCACTTAAATAGTCAAACATGAATAGAAAATAGGCCAAATATTTTGTCAAATCTTAAATATAATCATGTTGACTAGTTTTGGTGAAATGTGTAATCTTACCTGTCATGCACTTGATGATGATGTGATGGTGAACTTGGAGCAGACACTTTTTTTTTAACTATACTATCAAAAGATATAAAAACTGCACTGAAAAGACAAAAATTCATTCACGAACATGCAAGGCATAACTGTCAGGGAGTGATTTCTTCTGGTTGAAATGGTGAAAACATATTTACATATTAAATATTTGCCTTGCCTGGGAAATGCACCTTAGTGCCACAGCTCCTCCAGGTGTGTGGGCCTGTAAATATTAGGTTAATCAAACAAGCACGTTAGCACTTGCTCCTCACGCTTGTCATTGACTTTCATTAGCATCAATTAAGATTAGCTTTTTATATTCAGTTGACGTGGAGTGACTGGGTTACTAAGCAGACTTAGTCAATCACCTTGGCACAAACTCCGAGGCCAATATTTAGAACACTGGAGTGTAGCTGGAGTTCCTTATTATGGTGCACATAAAATGCAAGGTTTGCTTTCAGTGCACAGGTGCACAGTCTGGATGTGGTATTTGAAATAGAATGTCAACATTCAAAGTCTTAACATGTTAAACCAAATTCAATCCGTCAAGAATTTGTTGAAATTGAATAGCTTGACAAGATGTATTTTCATGCAGTTTTTATTCAATTATCCCAACCTAAAACAGGCAATTGTTGCCATTTTCATCTACACTTGAGTAGTTATTTTCATGCAATGTTAAAGCCATATTAAGCTTATATTTGTAGATTTCACAAGCCAGTGTTACTTTTTCTGTATGATCTTTATAGCCATTTTATCTCTATTGGCAAGTTGTGGACAGTCTAAAAGCTTTTCCAAATCTTTGCCAGATATTCTCACCTAATAGACCTGTAGCTATGGGTTTCTTGAAATACGGGAAAAGAAATCTCACCAACAACAGATTCCCTATAGTTTGAGAACCCAGGGGCCCTCCACACCGCGGCATAAGAAGTCACAGTAATTACCAGGCCCTAACAATGAAATAAAGTGTGGAGGGAGAGAGTAACTTTGAGCTGAACTTGTTGGGAACTCTGGTATTGCCCCGTTTGTTGTGTGCTAATGCTCTGGAGTCAGGGGACTGTGAACACTCCAGTGGACTCTGGTGGGCAGAACGAACAACAACTCACTCCCACTCTACTCCGTGCTAATTCTAACTCATTCTATCAAACTGGTGATTTAAAAAGTATTGCATTATGGTACATTTGTTTTTTTTTTGTCTGAATGCAACATTTAAATTGGTGGCTTTATAGGTGCAATAGATAAATATTTACTCCAAAAAGTCAAAAGTTTAATCCATATGAATAACAAACCAATCATCTGAATATTGCATCAGGAATATTATTAAAAGCAATAAATTTATTCTATTTTCTGAATTCTGAATAAAATTAAGTATATGTTACCATTCATAAAACTGGTCAAAATGTAAGGAAAATTGTGTTAGACAATGGTAATAATAATAAAAGAAGGTTTCTCTACTGTTTGGTCTCAGTAATCGTGAATTAAAGTTAAAGTTAAATGGTGATGTTTTTTCTCACAATAATTGTGACACTAACATTTGATATTGCGGCATCCTTACACAAAACACAACATTCAAGACATATATGCAAACCTAGTATCACTAACATGTCAACTTTGAGACGCTTCATTCTGAAACACAAGTAAAAGGCATAAGTAAAAAAACGACTAACATCTGGGGGCATCTTTAAAATAAAACATCATTGTGACATTTTAGTCAAAGTGCCAACTGTAAGTTTATTACAAGATGATGCAATGTCCTGGTGGAGGTCTAGTCACTACACTATAGTACTCCACAGTAGTGTAAAAATGATGACACTTTAAAGTGGCACTATGTACGTTTTCTAATAGGGGCTTTGTCATGTGTATATTATATATATTGCTGTGCCTTGACTGTTCCACTGTGTGGCGTAAAAGTATCCGCCTTTCTTTTAGTCATTTGCATTTCCATCCATCCATCCATCCACCATCTTCTTCCGCTTTATCCGGGGCCGGGTCGCGGGGGCAGCAGTCTAAGCAGGGACTCCCAGACTTCCTTTTCCCCAGACACTTCCTCCAACTCCTCCGGGGGATCCGAGGCGTTCCAGCCAGCCGAGAGACATAGTCCCTCCAGCGTGTCCTGGGTCTTCCCCGGGGCCTCCTCCCGGTGGGACATGCCCAAAACACCTCCCTAGGGAGGCGTCCAGGAGGCATCCAGAACAGATGCCCGAGCCACCTCAGCTGGCTCTCTCTCAACGTGGAGGAGCAGCGGCTCTACTCCGAGCTCCTCACGTGTGACTGAGCTCCTCACCCTATCTCTAAGGAGCGCCCAGCCACCCTGCGGAGGAAACTCATTTCGACCGCTTGTATCCCCGATCTTGTCCTTTCGGTCACTACCCAAAGCTCATGACCATAGGTGAGGGTAGGAACGTAGATTGACCGGTAAATGAGAGCTTTGTCTTTCGACTCAGCTCCTTCTTCACCACAACGGTCCGATGCAGCGACCGCATCACTGCAGACGCTGCACCGATCCGCCTGTCAATCTCACGCTCCATCCTTCCCTCACTCGTGAACAAGACCCGAGATACTTAAACTCCTCCACTTGGGGCAAGGACTCCCACCCACCTGGAGAGGGCAAGCCACCTTTTTCCGGTCGAGAACCATGGCCTCAGATTTGGAGGTGCTGATTCTCATCCCAGCTGCTTCACACTCGGCTGCAAACCGTCCAGTGCATGTTGCAGGTCCAGGTTTGATGGAGCCATCAGGACAACATCATCTGCAAACAGCAGAGATGAGATCCTGTGCTCTCCAAACCGGACCCCTCCGCCCCCTGACTGCGCCTAGAAATTCTGTCCATAAAAACAATGAACAGAACCGGTGACAAAGGGCAGCCCTGGCGGAGTCCAACACGCACTGGGAACAGATCTGACTTACTGCCGGCAATGCAACACAGCTCCTGCTCCGGTCATACAGGGACCGGACAGCCCTGAGCAAAGGGCCCCGGACCCCGTACTCCCGCAGCACCCCCCAAAGGGCACCCGTGGGACACGGTCGAAAGCCTTCTCCAGATCCACAAAGCACATGTGGACTGGTTGGGCAAACTCCCATGAACCCTCGAGCACCCCGATGGAGAGTATAGAGCTGGTCCAGTGTTCCACGACCAGGACGAAAACCACTCTGCTCCTCCTGAATCTGAGGTTCGACTATCGGTCGGATTCTCCTCTCCAGTACCCTGGAATAGACCTTACCAGGGAGGCTGAGGAGTGTGACCCCTCTATAGTTGGAGCACACCCTCCGGTCCCCCTTCTTGAACAGAGGGACCACCACCCCGGTCTGCCAATCCAGAGGCACCGACCCCGACCGCCACGCGATGTTGCAGAGGCGTGTCAACCAAGACAGTCCTGCAACATCCAGAGACTTTAGGTACTCGGGGCGTATCTCATCCACCCCCGGAGCTCTGCCACCGAGGAGTTTGCCAACAACCTCAGTGACTTCGGCTTGGGTGATAGATGAGTCAGCCTCCGAGTCCTCCGTCTCTACTTCCTCTTCAGAAGACGTGGCAGTGGGATTTAGGAGGTCCTCAAAGTACTCTTCACCGCCCGACGACATCCCCAGTCGAGGTCAGCAGGTCCCCACCCGCACCGTAAACGGTGTTGGTGGAACACTGCTTCCCCCTCCTGAGGCTCCGGAGGTTTGCCAGAATTTCTTTGGGGCCGACGATAGTCCTCCTCCAGGGCCTCCCCGAACTCCTCCCAGACCCGGGTTTTTGCCTCTGCGACAGCACGAGCTGCGGCACGCCTTGCCCGCCGATACCCTCAACGGCCTCAGGAGTCCCACAAGCCAAAGAGGCCTGATAGGCCTCCTTCTTCCGCCTGACGGCATCCCTTACTTCCGGTGTCCACCACCGGGTTCGGGGGTTGCCCGCGCGACAGGCACCTGAGACCTTGCGACCACAGCTCCGAGCAGCTGCATTGACAATGGAGGTTGAGAACATGGTCCACTCGGACTCAATGTCCCCAGCCTCCCCTGGATCTGGGAGAAGCTCTCCCGGAGGTGTGAATTGAAGACCTGCTGACAGCGGGCTCCGCAAGACGTTCCCAACAGACCCTCACTATACGCTTGGGCCTGCCAAGTCTGTCCGGCTTCCTCCACCGCCAGCGGATCCAACTCACCACCAGGTGGTGATCGGTTGACAGCTCCGCCCTCTCTTTACCCGAGTGTCCAAGACACGCGGCCGGAGGTCAGATGACACGACAACAAAGTCGATCATTGATCTCCGGCCTAGGGTGTCCTGGTGCCACGTGCACTGGTGGACACCCTTGTGCTTGAACATGGTGTTCGTTATGGACAGTCCGTGACTAACACAGAAGTCCAATAACTGAACACCGCTCGGTTTCAGATCGGGGGGCCGTTCTTCCCAATCACACCTCTCCAGGTGTCACTGTCGTTGCCCACGTGGGCGTTGAAGTCCCCCAGTAGAACAACGGAGTCCCCGGTCGGTGCACTGTCCAGTACCCCTCCCAGGGACTCCAAGAAGGCCGGGTACTCAGCACCGTTGTTCGGCCCGTAGGCCGACACCACAGTGAGAGACCTATCCCCAACCCGAAGGCGTAGGGACGCGACCCTCTCGTTCACTGCATTTCCATGTCAATCATAATGTCGTCATTAACAATCGTTTATTGGCAAAAATCCTTGGTTTGGTGGTTGAGTTACCAGCTTGTCTGTGCTAATATTTATGCTAACTTGTGTCCTCTTTAATATATCCCCAGAGCGAATGCATAGTACACTGTATTAATTTGCATTAAGGGTTATACCTAAAGGTAAGAGGGGCCTTTCAATTTCATTATGATTGCTCCTTTTGCACTTTGTCCTTTTAACTCTGTTGTTAGGACGGCATATACTGTATTGGCAACATTAATACCAAAGAAACCTCTGAACTTGAAAGTCAATTGACTTCTATATTTAACATTCACCATGGCCTTATATTGAAGACAGGACCCCATACAGATGAACCTGACATTTAGTTCAAAGGGATTTTTAATGTCAGTGATGCAAACACAAGGTCTGCTCTGTAGTGTGAATGGAGCTGATCGGAAAACCACTGAGCCGGAAGAGACGGAAACAGCAGGAATTCCCACTGGAAACCCTGGAATGTTTTCTCATTGATTTTGAAAGTAAACAACTTCGGTAAGTAGCATGCAACATTAATCTGGGCTCCTATGTAGTGATAAATGTGTGTGTAGAGAGCAGCAGATCCGTCGTGGACATGACATACTGTATGTGTTAGTAATATAATTTTCCTGACAAGGTTTTACAACATTTGAATAATTGATTTGTGAATTACTTTGTTGATGGATTACGGTCATCGTGTATGTTTATCTGCCAGGTTTCACTGCGTAGAGAGGGGAAGAGATATGCATTGTTCTTTACAGTAAATTGCTTTTATTTTACATTGCACTATAATCTTTCAAATGACCAATTTATGTATTTGAGTGTTTTCTTTATAGTTACATGCTATATATAGCTACATGATATACCCGTTATTCAAACATATATCGCATATTCTAAAATTTTGATATTTCTACATATTTCCCTCCTTAAACTTGGGGTTATGTTTATGTTATGTTATCTACATCAAAATGTCTAAAAGTGGAAACTGAAATGGTAATTTTCTTGAGTACTTAATTGGCTAATTACCCTTGTTGAAATGTTTTTTCTTTGCCGCGGTCGGTGGCATTTGTGTAAGGTATTACTGTAGTCGTCTCCCACCATGCTGCTTTTGTCACAGTTCTGCTTCTGGCCAAATGCAATCAAAAGAAAACAGATCCCTAACACAAAACGCAAGCTTTCTGGCAATTTGTTGTGGGATGCCGCTCTCCATGTGATTTAATTGTTTGTTTGATTTCATTGTTTGTTTAATATGTTTTGACACAGCGCCGCCATGTTGAATCAGAGCCATCATGAAGCAAGCCATGTTTGTGATTATTTCAAGAGCTGCCCCAACAAGATACTGGCATGTTGCATTCAGATCAGCTTTGAAGCTAAATTAGGAATGAAAAAAGCTGAAGAACTCCAACTTTACTGACTTTTGAAAGCTGTATCACATTTAAAAGGCCCTGTACCCAACTTTTATTTCTTCTATATCAGGAAAAAGCCTTTAGCACCATATAAAGGAGACCATAAAGTAAAGTTCAGGCGTGACATCATTTTTGCCCATATAGACTTCGCTGGATGAAAACCGTAGTGACCAGACCCAGACTGCTGATTCTCCCTTTTTGTGCAACTTTAGAGTAGAACAAGTGTTTAAGCGGCTGCAGCTAAAGGCATGTTTCCATTGGTTCAGTTTGGAGCGGCTCGGGATGGCAAAGCCTCACCGAACGCTGATTTGGTCTTGTGATAAACCGCCGCATTCCAGTGACAATAACTGACAGATGATACTAATTTAGGCTAACTTTGTTTTGCTAAGTCTGTCGGGCTGTTTCCTGTTTATCGAAGCTCGACACTCGCAACAAGACCAAAAATATAATATTTCCAGTGCCTAATGCATCTACTAATCCATCCAAAACCCAATACATTTCATATAGAGATGTGAAAACGCGGTGTAGAAGCGCAGAGAAGTGAAATAAATGCAGAAAAAGCTGATTATAAACCACGTCTCACAGCGCCACATACTTGGAACAACGAAATGACTGTTTGTGCATTGCTGAGATCGGTTTTATGAAGAAAAAGTATAATTCAGGTATTGAGATTTTATTTATTTAGAAAACATTAGTGAGACCTGTGCTTGGAGACACAGACTGCCATCAACAGAAGCGTTCCAAGATGCCTTAAAGTTGTTGTTGGTTGAGTTGCTTTTAATGGCGGTTGGCAGCCAAAAGGTGCGTTTACCGCCACCTACTGCAGTTGTAACGTCTTCTGTAGTTGTACGTCTTTAAAGTATGTTTCACGCTATACTGTTAAAAGAAAAAAAAAGAAAAAAAGGCGAGCGAGAAAGAGGAAAAAAGAGTGAAAAAGAGAGAATAAAGGAGAGAAAAAGAGAGAAGGCCTCGTTTGCATGTCTAAAGTGAACAGTGGCGTAACAGTCTCATTCATGGTTTAAAATTTGGGTAGGGCCTTTGAGGAAAGTAATGGGAAAAATTGTAAAACATTGTACTTTAGAATAAAAGAAAATAATGTACGCTCTGGAAATACTTCAAAACCTTTTTTGCCACAATGTTTTTCTAAACAAAAGTTTGTAAGAAGCTAAAAGTTGCACACATGGTTTTGATGAGGAAACAACATGGTAAAAGAAAAGGAAAAAAGTGATTTTGACATACATACTTTTTAATGTTGGGGTCAGTCCCAATCACTGAATTAGGATTTTCTATCTATTTCTGAACTAAAGTACGGTTAGTAATGGTAGTAATGGCTCTGGACTTGCATTATTGTTTATTTATAGAAGCCTTGATATATACTATAGTATGCAAACCACAGGTCAGATTAGCATACACCAAGCAGACAGCCAGATGACAAAGATGTTGGAGATCTGATCCCGCCCCGCAATTCTGATTAAGCAGAGATACTCCCTGAGCAAAGTTTGTTTAGTGCCGGTGTCATTTTGGAAGATTTATAGGTACTTTTTCAGCAGTGACTTCGGCAATAAAGCAGTTTTCTCCTTCAGAGTGCATTTTCTTGGCAACATGGACTGCTTTTTGAATCAAAAAATCACCTGTAAGAAAGGCTTTGTCGCACTTATAAGCTTGTTATGGGGTGGTTTGTCAAAGTTTGTCAAAAATCATTAAACTGTTTCTAATTTAGAGATATTACTAATCACATTCATGGGTATCAATCGGTATGATCTTGATACAAGTAACATTTAATGGTAATCTGATAACATACAGTATTATTAGTGCACAATATTTATCCCTACAGTACATCGTCTTACCTGAAGAATAAAGTGCAAACTTATCTTGATTATACACAAAATAATCTCTAAATCCAACATCAATAGGTGGTTTATTAAAAGCAGTGGGAAACAGTTAATCTTCTTTGACGAAGGCAACAATGCACTTTCCAATGTTAAAAACCCTCCTTCCATAATCTGTACCAATTTTGTCAAAATGAGGTAATTGCAATTTAGAGACCAAGGAAAGGGTCATATTCAGTGCCAATTTCAATATCATTATAATATAAACATGATTCTACACTAAATGTATAAATAGTATCAATTAGTATCTGGGTATCGATTTATTTTTTAAATTTTTCTTTATTTCCAGCCCTGGTAATCCTTTTCCGTAATTGGGGTCCCGGGGAGTTGTGAGGCGCTGAGTTGGGGTCGCGGCATCATTTCAATATAATAATTAATCAAATATGACAACGTATTTATTCTATCCTTGAATTGTAAACATAAAGTTTTGATTAAATTGGCTATAAGAACTCAACAAAATTGGCTCTAAGAACTCAATCTTCACAAGATTGAAATAACGATCATTATACTTGATTTAACATGTGGATGGTCTGGTGTTTGCTCTTATACATTCACCGCTTGACATTAGCGTAGCATTACAGCAGGCAGTGGCAGACGCGTGTGCGCGCTGCACAGCACTGCGCCCAGAAGCTGATTTCTAATGATGGCATCAGTGTTTACCGCAGCAGCTGTCCACCACCGCCGCCATATTCTTTTGTCGCATTAATTGAACCATGCGTCTTGTTTGTGTGATAGAAGGATTAGTTCAAGATCTCCAGCGCAGCTTTAATTAATAGAGATTATTTTAGTGATATACAGATAGGAAGGGGCAGATTTACCAGGGGGAAATGTCATGAAATCATATTACTTTTATGGATTAGCTGTATTTAATTAAAGGATGTTTTGTCATGTGTATTTGTCATATACACATGGATAAGTGACCTCTGTCTTTACCAAGTGTGGTCTTACGTTGACAGTGAACCTGAAGTCTGGATACCGTATTTCCGGACGTTTAGCCGCTCCCCTATATAAGCCGCATTTGCTCTATTTTTAAAAAAAACGATAATAAAACAATACATAGGCCGCACCTTTTGTATAAGCCGCAGAACTCTTTCCTTGACTTTTGGCATCGCATGAGCTCGTCCCGCTGTCCCCTCCAGCGTCACCGTACATTCATTGACGTTAAGCTTGCGTGCAGCCGCGCGGCTTCCTAGCAAGATCGATGGCCTTCAGCTTAAAACTTGTTTCGTACGAACTTCTTCGTTTGGGTTCCATAATGATGCGGCAAGAATTTGAAAATAATTGATAGTTGGTAATTTGTCGTCCGTGTTCTATTTGCTAGCTGAATAAAAAAGCAACATCTGCTTCTTTGCTTAACTTTTCTGTAGTTTTGATTCTATTTCCGGATAGTTCGCCCCTAGCGGTGAAAGAAAAAAACCACAGAAAAGCCGCATGGGTCAAAACATCTGACAAAAGTAGCGGCTTATAGCCCGCCAAAATACGGTAATTGCAATAGTTAGATTAGAAAATACTAATTATCCACTGTGGAAATCCTGGAAGGAGATGAGACAATTTGAAGTCCACGCTTGTTCGTGTATGTTAGAAAGCTGAGCATAAAACTGGATAGCACGCTTAGGTGGCAGATGTTCAAAACGTTTTATTCCTGATTACGTTACAGCAAATAGCCTTCGCAGATCATTTCTTACTCTGTGGTCCAAAGAAAGAAATGACCTGACGAAGGCTTTTTGCTGAAACGTAATCTGAAAACCCCCCAAAAACAGTTAAAACATCTGCCATATATATATTTTTAAAGTCGTTGTTCCTTGCATTAGCACCTCTACAAGGATATTGGTGCACATTACGGTTTCATTTGAAAAAGCCAACCGGATTTATCAGAATTTAAACTGCAAGCACAATAACTTTATGCACCTGTGCCCAGTTTTGAACCATGACTGAAGAACATGTTTCAGTGTTTTGTTACAGTCTGTTTCTCATGGTTCTTATTCAACAAAATGTTTTTAGGTGTACAGTAGGCAACATTATTCAGTGTCATTTTTTTATAGTCCAATTTCTGGTGTTATAATGCACTGTTTGTAGTGAAGGATGTTTTCCTGAACCAGAATAAATAAAAGACCGGTACAGTCCCTTTTAAGTACCTCAAAAGATGATGTATTTTATTTTTTGTTACACCACTTGTTAAAAAGCCAACATATTGTAAACTCATGCATGGGGGAGAAAACCTGTTACTGTTGCCAAGGATTATACAGAAAAGCATTTCAACTATGGGCTTCTTTTAGGTCAAAATTGAAACATTTTCTCTTTGCGGTGCGATTAATGACCAAAGACACTTCACTTTCCCTTCTTATTATTAAACCTCAGCCTTTGACACTGCCACAAATATTCTCTTTCTTCTTGGTATTCAGATTCCCACTTTCTTTCACACAGTTTTCTTATTACTGCATCTCAAAAGTTTACTTCAAATCCAGGTGCTAAGGATCAAAAGAAATGAACTTGAGGCTTTCAACTTTTATTTTTCTACCTGCGAGCTTCACGTTTTATATTCCCTCTGCAAAGACAAAGGAAGATTATCAGATACTTCCTATCAGCACGCATTTAGCTCGGCACTCGCATATCCATTACACCGGGGTCGACAGCAGCCCTCTTCAAACTGGAGACGCAGACCGAGCGAGGATCCACTTGAAACGTGGGCGCCGTCAGATTGTCTCTCTTATTACAGCTTGTCAGATGGAGCCCAAAGACTATGATCTGCCTCTCCGCCTGCTCGCCACCACAGTTTATTGAAAATCACCTTCAATTTGCTGTAGATATCGAGATTGTGCCGGGCAAGTCGCCATGTCTCATTTAATGTGCCGATCAGTGTGAGATCAGGGCCACTGCGGATCCGCCGCATCAATGAGGGCAATGGACTAAGACAATACAGTGCAGACCGAGAGAATAGTTGAAATAAATAACCCAGCGGTAGTCGTTGGTACTGTTTTGGTCGTGTTGTTTATGAAGCGCAATATACATTTAGACTGGTGGTATTATTGAAGAAGGCAACAGAATACT
The DNA here is from genome assembly GCA_015082035.1 of Chaenogobius annularis. Classification (NCBI taxonomy): domain Eukaryota; kingdom Metazoa; phylum Chordata; class Actinopteri; order Gobiiformes; family Gobiidae; genus Chaenogobius; species Chaenogobius annularis. The sequence continues at coordinate 55,391 of BJKM01000998.1, read as the reverse complement.
GTGCAACCAAATGTATATGTATTATTTTTGAAACTTAGAGCCACTGGTTTTATCTTTTATTTGTGAGCGGTGATGATCACGCTCAAACTCGCATGTCTTTACACATTACATGTTGACGATGATTAATGGAAATAAATTGTTCCATTTAGTCAGCGCATTCTTCATAAACTTAGTCTGCACCTGTTTTTCCCACCTTGCAATTACGTTAGAAAGAAGCAGAACTAGGCCACTCACAATAATTACTATATCGAGTAATAGTATCGATCAATAAATGAAAGCTGGAACAATATTTTTGGAGGCTCAAAGTTGAGTATCTCTTTTTTTGCATTAACAGGAAACTTATTGTTATTATTTTGGTAATATATTAACATTTCAGCCCGAAGGATGAATAATTAACTAGGGCCTGCCTGATATATCAGCCAATATTCCACCTGGGCTCGTTTCACATCGCGCAGCTCGAATGCAGCTCCAGAGTGACGCTCCTGTTTGTGTGCGCTCTGACCTTTCATGGCTCTGACTAAGGCAGCACTGGATTTCAATACTCTGAACTCAGCTACTAATTTAGGAATAAAAGTTAGGACCTATTTTTGATCGAAGTGCCAGTGTGGAGAAGAGCTAACGTTAGTGCACACGCTGCTACTGCTGTCAACAACTGCCTCTAAACTATTTATTACATTATTATTATTAACATCACTGGACTTTTTCCCTGACCCGTGATGGAGCCTCCATACTCAAAGTTTTATGTGTTCTTGTGGCACTGTAACTGATTCTCTGACAAAGGGGATAAAAAGACAGAATAGAAAAGTCCTGCTGTGGGATGGTGCTGAGCTTCAATCAAAGTCCTGGAGGCTAGTTGACATGCAGTGAGCTCAAGTACTGCCAACTTGCTGAACTCCTTTCTTCAGGTGTTCCTCTTATTTTCCACTCCAAGTTTTATATTACCTGGCAAAGTTTTATTTATTTATTTTGGTTTTTAAATCACAGTTTTCTGCACCGAAGCCCGGTACAGCTTTACAATGGTGTGTAAAGTTGGTGGCCAGAATCAAACTACTACTCATAAATATATTTTATAGAAGGAATGTCACAGAAGGTATATGTTTGATTCATATTTTCACAATACATTTAAAAAAAATACCGCTGTTTTCTAAATAAATAAGATAAGGAAATTAGTAATTACACCCAGTGGGCAGAGAAGGATTACACAAACACGCACAAATCACATAAAATTATGAAAATATAACTGAGTGAGTTAAAGGGCCTGTACCTGATTTATTTCATTTAATACAGTAAAATCTGTTTTCCCACGGTACAGATATATTGTAAAAGCATGTATTGAGGTGAAAATCAGTCCCATTGTGCTGTCTTTGCATCTAATTCTAGAGCGTTTTATTCTCCGCCAAGCCTGTTAGCATGCTAGTTGTTGTTAGCTTTGCTCGCTCTGACCTCCAAAGAGTTGTGAAAAGCGCTCATCGCACTGAATATTTTGGATGCTCAGAACGCATTAGATCAGATCAAAATCAGGTACAGTGCATTAAATGGTGATAGAAGCCATCATAAAAGCTCTTAAAAGTCCATTTCGGATAATATGACTCCTTTTAATGTATACCGCTATGCCGGTTTGTTTTGTTTTGTTTGTATCGTCCCTTCCTTTATCCAGCACTGCAGTTTGCAAGCCCCACTCTCATTAGGTTCTGCTGCGTTTGATCAATGAACCGAAGCGGGCCTGCGCTCAGGGCAGCTCAGTGGGGTCGCTACATTGCATCCAAAAGGCCTGGAAAGTGATAAGTTCATTGTTGGTGCATCCTGTGCGTCTCTGATAAACCTCTGCACATCGTGGTCCGGAGGGGTGTCGGGCTTATTCCTGCGTGGGGGGGAGAGAAAAAAACTGTTCTAGCTGGTTCGAACGCGCTCGCCGTCTGATTGGCATCCCCACTTCTCTGGACGTTTAGGCCTAAGTTACCAGGCTGATTACACAGGCAAACAAATCTGCTGCAATAAACATATGCTGCACCAATACTCTAAAGACTTGGTGAGTGCGAGTCAAATGGGTTTAGCAACACTTGAAAAATAGACGAAAAACAACCGAGGCTTAGAGAGAAAAGCACTTTGTTCAAATTGTGCCACTTCACTTAAACTAAATTAACGCTTAAGTTGTCTGTCTATGAGTTGTATTGCATAATTTGAGCATCTTATAGGATCCAATCAATACTCGTTAAAGCTTCTTTTAGTGTTAGAAATGTTGAGGGTAAATTTTTATATTCTGTGTAATGTTTGGTCGACTCATATCTGCAGTGCATTTGTGACTTGTCTGACCCATTCCATTTTACTTTATTGCAGTACTGCCACTACTGTCACTATTATTGTTTATCTTATACTACTAATATAATTATACTACCTACTCTTACCGAGATTCCAGTTATAGGTGGGCAATATATCGGAATTGAGATTGTCATTTTGAATATTGTATTGAAAATATGCAAACGTTGAATATAGAGTATATTGTTGTAGTGAAAATGCTACAAAAAGAGCTGATTTATAAAAATGTTGTAAATATACAATTATGACAATGGGTGATTTGTGATTCACTTAGACATTTCACATTTGTCTGCTAATTAAGTCTCAACTAATGGATTTAAAGACATTTTTTAAAGACACTTTTCTTCTGGATTGACATAATATCGTTAATGAAGAAAAAAAATTAAATATAATTTTTTGTGAATCTTGCCCACCACTAATCCCAAAAAGCTTTTGATTTCAAAATATTTAAGTTTTGAAAAGCTTTTCAGTTGAATTTCGGAACAGCAAGGCAAGGGAAGTTTTGCTCAATGTCATAAAAAATTAAAATTGGGGATTTCAAATTATATCACAGGCTTTGTGGAGAATAATCAATTCTCCTCAAAGCCTGTGAGGGCCATAACTGTTTTTAGCATAGTCAGAGATTTACTTTTCAGTTGTGCACATTCAACATCTTATTGTTATTCGATCCAGACAGTATTGATGTTTTTGTCTAAAGCCAAAAACCAGCCTTCCAGTGACTGGGCATGTCTGATGGCAGCGCGAGGGCTCAACACGCACCAAACCCTTGGATTATACAAATCACATACTTTTTTCCATTTCGTCCATTTTTTCTCAAAGTGTGAAAGATCCCCGTGCATAGAAGCAGGCTTGGCACTGCAGATGATGACATTAATTAAAGATGTTACACTAATTAGCATGCTGCCATGTAACAACCAATGGGGAATATAGTTATACAGTTCAACGTGGGATAAAAACGTGCAGATTCAAAGAATGCACATATTTTACATAAATAGTAAATGTTATAAAAGTCACAAGGAAAATAAAGTCACAGCAATTGAAAATATGTTTAGAAGAATGCTTGAAAGAGACACGCAATATTTACTTTTATGAGCTTTTAAGCATGTTATTATGCCTTTTCCTTCATCAATAGCTCAGTCGTGTTTTGATAGATGTGTTTTAGAAATCCTGAATTTTCCTGCATTCAAAGCTTGAGTGCTGTCCAAAGCCCTGTACTTGCTTGTGATTATTTAAAAAATATAGACACTTTGGGTTGGAATGAAAATGCACTGCTTGTTGCGGTGAAAGGACTTGCACTATGAAGAGGAAGAGCTGCAGAGAATCTATTCTGCAGTTTGAACAGGAAGTCGATGGATCTTTTTCCATTATTAAGCTGTTTTAAATCAATATTGCGATCAACCAAATGCAAAATCATGATCTACGTCTATTGACAAATTCCAGGAAAAGGCTCAATTCATCTTTGAGATCTAATTTAACAAAAAATATTGAAAGAAACTGATCAATCAACTTTTAATGTCAATTTTTAACGGTGGGGAGAAAAAAATGTTAGCGAAGTAGGTTTGGTTGTGGCTGAATTTCTGTGCCTCTTCTTAGAAATGACTGAGAATGTTAAGCGTGGAGGCAAACAGTTTTGATTGATGGATGCCGTGTTGTGTATTTTGTAACTTTAATAGTCTGACTACTTAATGAAAAGAATAGGGAAATGGGGTCCATTTGCAGTGAATGAATCAAGTTTATTTCATACAAAGCTCTCACATAATTTGCGTGTATGCTGAATGATGCAGCGGATAATGCTTTTTTGAGAAGCCCATGCAACTTCCTTGCTTCCTAGTTTTCTGGCAGGCATGTTAAATTACCTTTTGGGAGAAGAGAACGGTCCCAGCGGTATCCAGGCTGCTTAAGGATTCAAGGTGACTTAAGTAGCAGGTCACTTTAACTGTTTTGACTCAGCCATTAAACTTCGCCATTCTCAAGTGGGTCTGAGAGGCAATTTTAGTGTGGACTGATGAAAAATGGACATTGATGGAACAAGATGCTCTTGATTATTCTTTGTCCTCTGTCAAAGTGTTGAGAGGCAGGTAATACTTGTATTCCGGATCTGGGTGAAATAAGTCAGGCTAAAACGTCTCTGGAAAATCATTGTGAAAACTGTCCTGCACAATGGAAGGTGATTTGCTTTCGTGAAAATTAAGCTCAAAGCCTATTACTATTGTTGAGTTATCATTCAATAAATACTCAGCCACAGAAATCACTCTGTTTTCATTTTGATCGGATTGTTTCGTTTTATATAGAAATCTGCACAGTTTTTAAATTCATAAATCATTGCTAGACTTTTTCTGAACATATATCCCGTCAAATTGCGAGTTTATATTAACATGCCGATCATGCTTAAATGACCACAGTTTGTTTATTTATTTATTTTCTTCTCGTTCATTCCCACTGTTGCCAGTAGACAGCGTGCTAACACAAAGAGGCATTGTTTTAAGTTCTAAAACATGAAATTCCATAGCAAACAGCATGTTTTAAGTCCAATAACATAACAACAAATAATGTGTCCTTTTTAAATGTCGAATTTGTTATTGTAGTATTCTATTTAGCAATATATTTTACTTATATTGTAGCTTTTTTCACTTTCTAGATTGACAGATTCATTAAGCAATCTTGTCTGTTCAGTCAAAACAAACATGGTGGAGGAACATAAAGGTACATTTATGTTTTGGTATCCTTAACCTTTAAAAAATAAATGGGTATTTCACCTACTTATTCACAAAATGTGACATTGACAATAACTTTTTGAATTCTAATCAAACTTTATGGCTGATGTAGTAGACAGTGTTAAAGATGACACCATGACAGACTACAAGTGGATATAAAAACTGATGGAGTGCGGATGTGAGCGAAATGGAGAATTTAAATCTTTCCTGTCATTAACACATATTTCCTCATCTCTGGCGCGCCCAGATTAAGCTGTTTCCCATACTCGTGCCCGTGTGCAAGAACAAATGGGCCAGCCAATGAGACATAACACAAATTGTAATTGCTATTCGTCTTCAGGAAGGCAAATGGCTGTGGTGCTTGTTTGGTTCATTGCTCCGCGCGTGCTACTGTCTCCATGACGAGCCGATGTGCATGTTGAATTAAGTCAATATCGAAATGAGGCGAACTGCATAACAGAGGCATGGTTCAGTTCTTATTGCACGCGAAAGAAGCGCTTGGATACAGTTTGTGAAGAGAAAAGAACGCGTTGCACTGACCACAAGCATGTGTCTTTGGATCTATAATTGCAAATTACAAAACAGTATACTCAGTTTGTATGTGTGTGGAACAAAATATGCACTGAATTTAAATATATATATATAGTAAATTCTCTAAATCTAATTGAATTTGTGTCTAATCTGAAAATGCTAACAGTGAGGCCAAATCAGATTAAGTAAATTTTCCTTTATTTACACCCATTTTTTTCCTGGTTAACTTTTTATGATAAGTCTCATCCAACTTTCCCAAGGAAATGCATACATTTTTGTTTATATATGTTGTAAATTGGATTACGAGAAGCCTGTTTTTTCATTGGTGTCGTCAACCTCAAGTTAATGCCAAATCATGTAGTGGAATTGCCTTTGTGAGAGCTTAAGTGTGTGCACGATCTGTGCTATTTGCATTTTGCCATGGAGATTTAAAGACAGGAGAATGGAAATTGGCTTGGGTTGTGTACAGAAAGAGAATTAAATAAAATTGGGCTGTAACACATCTCTGCTGAACAGGTGTCTGTGGCTTGAGATAATCCACAGAACACGTTGTCAACTGTGTTAGGGACTAGCTCTGATGTAAAACCTTATCCGCAGAAAGCAGGGAGGTAAATATTGCTCAACTTTGGCAACGACTTTGGAGAAGCAAAGCCAAGCTAAATTCAGGTTTGTCAAAAATGTAGTCATAGGTTTCAGATCATATGTTTAACTGAAGTAGAAAGATACATGCATCATACCATTAGTTAGGTATGGGTTGCTTAAAGAGGATCTATTATGTAAAATATACTTTTATGAACTTTTAACCAAAACTTTTAACCAGAGTTGTTTCCCAGGGCGGCAGTAGCTCTATGGTTCAAGCACCTGTCTTCCAAACTGAAGGGGTAGCTGTGGCGGGGTAGCTGTGGCGGGGTAGCTGTGGCGGGGTAGCTGTGGCGGGGTAGCTGTGGCGGGGTAGCTGTGGCTACTAATCCGAAGGTCGGCGGTCCAAATCCTGCTCCCTCCTGGTAGAGCGGTCAGATCCACTGACCGACAGGTTGAGCTGCCTCAGGTGAATACTGCAAGACACTTAACCCACGTTGCCCCCAGTGTCTGCGTACATCTGGTGTGTGAATGGGTGACCGGTTCCTTGATGTAAAGCGCTTTGAGTGCCTTTATGGTAGAAAAGCGCTATATAAATGTGACCATTTTACCACCACTGAGTGCGGGATTAAAGAATAATGACAACAGTGTAGCTCTTTGAGAGGCTTCCGTGAACATTACAAGTGTAAGGCATTATTATTAAAGGGGACATATTTTGTAAAACCATGTTATAATGGTTCCCAATTGTCTGTACTTTCTATTCAAACTCTAGGTCACTTTTTCATTGATCTCTTTCTAGATCTTTAAATGAATTTTGTGTCACAGACTGTCTAATCACAACAAAGTTGTGTTAATTTTGTTCTCTCCAAAGCTGGACAATTTGTTCTTAACCCTCTGTTTTGAACTCAACTGAGTCTTTTCTTCTCTTTTCTTCACTTTGGCTTATGTACTTATTCATTCAACATTGAAATTTAAAAGCTGAACTTTTTGTGGTAAGACAAATTTGCTGGGCAGCGGTTAATGTGGCCAGTGTTGGTAGCTTGTTAGAAAAAGGGGGTGACTTTGATTGATTGCGCCGTTTCCTATTCTCATTCATGTAGAAAATTGGAAAGGCCTCAGCAGGAGTACACCTTAAATAGAGCCCAGAGCATTCCCCTGGTACGTGCCAGTGTACACCGGCTGTACAGCTGCTAATCAATGCGCTGGATGCACTTTCTGCTGGAGGATATTACTAAAGAAACAGCAGTATTTCTTTGGGGAATTGGCTGTCTACATGCTAACAGACTTGAAATGGCATTTTCTAAACCCACTACACTGACACATGGGATATCAATGACCGTTCTTTACAATCAGTGGTAGTAATTTTCTTAATAGAATGTGTATCTAAGAAGTATACTTACGCCACCTTACTCTTACATAGAAGAAAAACATTTGAAACATCAGTTAGTTTATTTATATTCTGATATTTAGGCATCGTAAACAAGAGAGAGACATGAGTATATGACTGTACGGAAGATTGCAGATTCCGTACAGAAGATTGTCTTCCCCTGAGATATTGGACGTATTCTAAATTCTTATTAAATCTTAAATATAAATATCTTGGAGCATTGACCTTTACTTGGCTTTAACATTAAAAAAATAAAAATAATCATAATAAAACCAAAAGTGTTATTTTATATTTGTATTTATTTGACAAGTATGTTTTATGTACTCTACTAGGCCAATGACAACAATTACTATTTTAACTTAATAATAATAGATGATTGTATGTATATATTTTAGAACTCAATATTTGTCAAGTGTACCTTTTTTATTGCACATCTTGAGTAAAGTAAGTAACTTTCGTGACTCGTTATTGACATTAACTATCAACTTGTGTGTTTAATTCTGCTTTTTTTTTTTATTGTGGCTCTTGTTTTTGAATGATATTGTACATTTAGAAATGGCAAGGCAAGTTTATTTGTAGAGCACAACTCACAAGGCAATTCAATGTGCGTCACACAACATGAAGAAATACATTAAAATCACAAAACAGAGGAGAGTGCAAATAAAATTCTGTCATATGCACAGCCAAATAAAATTCTTTGTTGCCTAGAAGTCACATCTTCAAAGAAAAGGGATTGTGATGCTTTAAGGTTTTACGTTTCAGTTTGGTTTGGTTTATTTCAGGCATTCTCCCAAAGGCCAAAGCAATACAAAGTCTGAAAAAGGGAATAGGCAGACGCATGGGCCTATAACGCCGACATTTACAATACAAAAAAAAAAGCAAAACCAATAGTATCCACAATGTCCATGGATTACAAGAAATGGGGATATCTAATTGCCCCTTTCAGCATTCATTTTCAACATATGATTTTTATAGTTTTCCTCCTCTACAAACTTTTAAAACGTCTTGTGTTCCCGCAGTCTTTTAACCTCCTGGTCCAACTTATTATATTAACCCATATTATACATGTATATGTATATATTGTACATTACCCATCTTATACATTAACCCAACAACTGAAATACAATTCTGCTTTACAATTGTTCTCACATTTGGTTGTATAAAAATATCACACCCTTAAATTATACTTTTTTTTAACAATTCTTATTTATACATGAATTGTGCCATTTTAAAGTCAACTAGATCCTTCAATTTTACAGCATTTGCCCTGTAAGTACCGTATTTTCCGGACTTTTAGCCGCTCCCCTATTTAAGCCGCATTTGCTCTATTTTAAAAAAAAAACGATAATAAAACAATACATAGGCCGCACCTTTTGTATAGGCCGCAGAACTCTTTCCTTGACTTTTGGCATCGCATGAGCTCGTCCCGCTGTCCCCCCCTCCAGCGTCTCACCGTACATTCATTGATGTTAAGCTTGCGTGCAGCCGCGGTTTCCTAGCAAGATCGATGGCCTTCAGCTTAAAACTTGCTTCGTACGAACTTCTTCGTTTGGGTTCCATAATGATGGGGCAAGAATTGAAAATAATTTAAGATTTGTCGTCCGTGTTCTATTAGCTGAAAAAAGCAACATCTGCTTCTTTGCTTAACTTTTCTGTAGTTTTGATTCTAATTCCGGTTAGTGCGCCCCTAGCGGTGAAAGAAAAAAACCCACAGAAAAGCCGCAGCCTCTAAATAAGCCGCATGGCTCAAAACATCTGACAAAAGTAGCGGCTAATAGTCCGCAAAATACGGTAGCTTTATTTACAATTTGCATTGCTCTTTTTTTGGATACTATACATTTGAAAAGTATTAGTTTGGTATGTTTCCCCTTTGTCCTTATATATTTTATAAATTTAATAAATAAAGTAATTTAAATATGATCATTTATCAATATATTTGCTGTAGAAATGTGTTGCTCTTCAAATGTTATTGTGACAGGTCTGCCTATCCAACCAGCAAACTATACTGTATTTGCTATTCCTACATTCTTCCAGTGACAAAGTTCTGGAAAAGTGAGTTGTCATAAGCTGGAGTTTGGGTGAGCGGTCTTATCTCTCTCTGTATCTTCACTTCTTCGTGCCATTACACTTGGTTCAGTAAAAACCTCACTCCCTCGCTCATATATGGACCTGTAACTCCCGCGGCTGTGAGCAGGAGCCATGAGCGTGATGGAAACTCCGCCGGCTTCTCCTCGCACTGCAGGAGGATGTGAGCAGAATAGCTTTCACACTGAGCATTAAGTCCACCTCACACACACACACACACACACAAACACACTCACACTCACACACACCTACACACACACTCCTGTTTGCTGCTGTTGCTGCTGCTGTTAAATCCCAATGCTATAGGGCCATATGCTCTCTCCCCTTTCCCGATGGGTGTCTCCGCTGCCAGGAAATCTCCATAACTGTTGCTTAGCCGCTCATCCTCCATAGACACACCCATTGGGATTTCTTATTACCACACAATGCCCCTATCTTAACGCGAACTTGCAGCGGCTACAGATGTTTGCCCAAAGCCTTCTGGGTTTGTTGTCGCTTTGAATTTTCCACCGTTGTAAAAAGGAGGAGCGAGATAATAACTGGAGAATTGATTACACGCTTCTTGCAAAGAGATGGACCCTGTTATCTTTAGGAAAGCGAGGAGGCTGCACAAGATGTTGCAAATTAAGTGTTGAATGTAATTTTCTATGTACAATGTGGAGATTATGTGCACGTAAGGTAAGTTTGAAGTTGATCAAATTTCAGGATATGGTTTTGCCAGCTGTGAATGAAAACAATAAAATGAAAAAAGGTAGCTTTGGCATCTCTAACCTTTAAAAATGGATGTGGACGTTTCAGATACTGATCTTTAAAATGTGTCAATAACTTTATGAAGTTATTGAAGAGTTCTTCTGGCACATAACATGATGCATCGCTCAAACTAATGTTTAAAAAAAATATCTAATGCTCAAACTTTATACCTGATGATGTATATTTTAGATGACACAATGACAAAATACACTGCCTCTCCTAAAAATAGTTGCCACAGAAAAAAGTGCACAATATTTTGTAGGAGCGCCGCCTTTTGCTTTGATTAAAGCACACATTCGCTGTGGCACAGTTTCAATAAGCTTCTGCCATATTAAAAGATTAATTTCCATCCAGTGTTGCATTCTTTTTCACCAGTTGATCTTGTATTGATGGTGTGAGAGAGTGACCGCTGCACAAAGCCTTCTCCAGCTCATCCCAAACACTCTCACAGGGGTTCACATCTGGAGTAGATTAGTTTCTGCTTCTCTTGAGATGCTTTCTCTGCTTGATACCAATAATTTGACCCTTCTCAAACACACTGGCATCTTTTCCATGACCACAGGATTTGTCTTTCCGCATGGTTGCTTCAGAAATGAGAAGCCACTCACTGCATCAGTTGGGTTTAAATACCGTGTTGCAGCTGAAAGATCATCACCCGTGCAGAAGTTATTCAGCAGGAGGCTCGTAGCTACTGTATTTGCTTCGTTGAATCCTAGTGGCCTCTTCATTTTTTGGACAGGCAGTGTACAAGTGGATGGAAAAACTGATGGAGTGCGATTTGAGCAAAATGGTGAATTTCAATCTTTCCCGCAAACTAAAAAATCATGTGTTTAAAAACAACCCAACCTAAGTAAAATAATCCTATAAAAATAATAAATAATCCTATAGAATAGTAAAAGTAAAATAACCCAAAGCTGGTTAACTATTTGACCAACACACTCATCGTGTATTGTATAATCGAATATTGATTATTAAATTTTCTTCTACCCAGTTCTAGATTATATTCATCTACTCTGCTGACTTAATCCTACCCAATAATTGGGTTAAATGCTTGTACAAACCACCACAGTGCTATTAAAGAAATATGTATTTTTAGATCGCATTTTCATAAATGATTGCAATTGAAACATGTCAGGCCATTAATTGCAGCACATTATTAATTAGTAAGTATAGTATTAAGTAGACATTTCATCAATATTGTCAGAATATGGGTCACTCCACACTAAAGTATACAAAAGTGTTACATAACGGTCCAAATAAAAAAAAAAGATTTTTAAAATTCAACTTGCATCAGAAAGTACCACCTCTAGACATCATAAAAATACCATAAAGTAGATAAATGGATAAATTATACATATTTACAATTGACACACACAGCAAACTTACCTTGGACGTCACATACGTTTACTTCTCCCTCTCTGAGCGTCTGTCAGACTGCTGAGCGCTCCTCATGTGCAAGTGGCCGATTTGCGTCGGACAGCGCCGCAAAACGCGGAAGTAAGATGTTGGGTTTCCCCATGCGGTAAACAAAGTTGTTTTGGATGTAACAACTCGTAAAAGGATTCGGAAAGAGATCGAAATTATGAAGGAACGCTACAGGCTCCCCCGAGTAGACACAACCAAAAGAGTTCCACCGTCGAGTACAGTAATTAAGCATCGCATTTTGATGATGTACCATGGCGCTTTGAATGATGTAATCAAACGTAAACTGGTACTGATTGATTGTAACTAATACCGGACACTTCCTGGTTACGCCCACAACACTTCTTTTGAGGGCAATTTCAAAAATACGAGTGGAATCGTTTTGAAAAATATTTGGGGCATGACTCTAGTATTTCCCCTTATTTTCATCGCTAGTAGGTTCTTCGTTTGGATTTAATTCCAAGTCGTTGAAGATTAGAGTACCATCATGTAACAAAACTCGATCAAAATTCAATTCCTTCTCATTTTATCGTGTGTGTGTGTGTGTGTGTGTGTGAATGATATACAAGGTTTTAAAAATAAAGACCTTGTCATTTTTGCTTTGGGAATTTGTTTTATTATACCTTAATTAATGGCAATTGTACACTTTAAGTACGGAGTGACCCATATACATATACATATTATCAACACAGCACTCGTATAACTATACACAAAAAAATAATCTTGGTTACGAGCCTGTTGTAATTTCCTTTTTCAATAAAAAAAGTTACTAAAATTAGCTGAATTTAAATGTCACCACGGATACCATATTGCACAGCCTGTATCCTTTGGTTTTAAGCTAACTCTCCTTGCACAGTTTAGTACATTAAAAAACTCACTTGACATTTAATGGCTGCTATATTCACATTTGAGACTTTTATTGAGTGTTCTTGGAAAAAACCCCAAGCAAGGCCAAACGACAAACATGGCTCAACAAAAGAGCAATTATTCACACAAAGGTCCCGTCTGACAATAAAGAACAATCAAGTGTTGGAATAGTACATTCATTTGCTGCGCCCGTGATGGATGAACATTTGAGCATGTTCACAGTGTTCACTCTGAGTCCAATTTGAATGTGATTAAAATCTTGTTGTTTACTGAAGTGAAAATGTATTTGCAGTTTTGTTAATGTTTTTTACTGAATTGTTGCTTGCCTGGCCTTTTTCTCCAAAGTGCTTTGTAACGTTGAAGCTAACACCTCAATCGTATATATGTTTTTAATCCTCTCTGTGCGCGCGCCGTGTTTTCCGCCACAATCTCCTCTCTTTTCATTTGTCTTGGTTAAAGTGGGGAACATGCGGCTCACAAGTGGGTGCGATATAAAATCCACAGTGGTAGAGCGTTTATGACTGACGACCACGGCGAACGGGTTTTTGCACATGCCCGTTTAAACCGAGTCAGCAAAGATACGGCGGAAGCAAAGAAAACGCCTGCACCTGTCCACTCGCAGAGATATAGCGTCACACTTCACGCTATAATGCACGGAGCGAGGATGATACCAAGCAGAGATAACAACGGAATTTCTTTGTGGATTTATAAACTGCCTATAGAGCAAGGATGATTTCATTGTCTGTTTATTTATGGTTGAATATACATATTTTTTTTCTATTGGAAAATGGAAAGCGATTGCCTTTTAAATCACTGCTTCACATGTGTCAGGTGAGGTGGATGGATGCAAGAATTTTATGCTTAAACAATTGTTTTAAGATTTTGCGGCCTGTAGGCTTTATTAGAAAGGGAAAGGAAAGTGTCAAATGGGGGATGAGAGAGAAGGGAGGACATGCAGTCAGAGTCGGGATTGTCAGAGTCGGGATTCGCGGCCGGCTGCACTTGGAGCCTGGCATACGTGTGCTGTGCCTTAAAAGCTCCACCACCGGGCAGCACCCGAATTGTGTTTTTTAAAATACATAAAAAACAATTGCTTGTCTTTTACATTTGGGTATTTTTTTCTTGTTCACTTCCGTATACTTTGGATTAGACCAGGGGGCAAATACTGCCCTCAGACCCATTTATGTTGAGCCTCAGTCTTCCTGCTGAATTGGCCCAGCATATTCTGAACTATTGATGATCCAGCTTTGCTTAAAATGACCTGAATTTAGAATATAAATCTCATTTTGAGTGTTGACCATTTTCTTTCTTCAAGCTAAATAATTTTGTAACCAGTCAGAAATGAAGTACAAAAATCTTACCCCATTGGCAATTAATTTGGCTTGAAAGGCAAGTCAAAACCACTTTTTAACAAGTAAAATAATCCATAATCCAATAATCATTTTAACGTATCTAGAAATATTTTTTTGCAGTGAAATTGATTCGCTGTTAAATAACTTTTTGGTGTGAATCAGACCTGATACTAAGTTTCTGAATCTGATTTAAGGTGTGTTGACACTTTTTTAAATGGTGATCACAGTATTGATCATTGGTCATTGGCCCTCCACTTCGTATATGTTTAAACAGATGAAGTGTTACTAGTAGTACCAGTTTGGACACCCCAGGATTAGACACTGATTGTATTAAAAATGTTGGTCAAAAGAAGTGAAGCTTTACGCAACATTTTAAACAATCCACCACCATTTGTTTTGGTTTTAATATGTTCAGATCTATAAAAGTGCATAACCATTTGTGATAATAACTTTTTTTTAAATCCTAAACAAAGCGCTGTCCAAATTGCATCACTGTTTGACTCTTGTCTCCAAACATTGCCTTGTGCTGACAATATTTGGATAAAGCCACAGTTGACGTGCCGTCCCCGGTCCCTCAGAGACCATGCTGTGTGTCTAGAGGACGGACCTGAAGGGCGGAGTCCTGTTTACATGGGAATAATGATACGGTTATTACTCTCCTGCCATCAGCTTCTCTCATTCAACTGTGAGTCCTAAACTCTAATGCACATGTTGCACCAGTTATTCATTATGGCGAGGTTTGGATGACCATGTAATGTGACGATTTGTATCTTCAGCGCAGTCGGATAATCAGTTACACACAACTGTCTAAGTGATTGCATTAATGGGGACATATTATGCAAAATTACTTAAATGAGCTTTTAACATTGTTACAACAGTGTTTTCTCATCATTACTTTACTCAAAGTTGGATTTTGATTTTCCTGCATGTTTTCAACTACCCCCTATCCCTGCCCACTCCCCTGTACTTAGTTGCAATTGTTTGAAAAATGAATGAGTGACACGTTGGGTTCTAAAATCTCACGTAACCACCACTAATCAAGATTATAAACATGTAAACTGATTCTGATTCTATTACTAATTTGTGTAAGATCAGTATTGCAGTTTACAATGAACATAATGTCAAATTATGATCTATTTATTGAAACATGTTGGCGTGGCCATTTAAAAAAAGTGCTTTTTTTATACTTCCTCCATGCAGCTCATACTTTTTGTAGTGCCTGCATATTGAGGGTTTTTTCTGTGATGATCGACTTATGTTGTAGTTCAATACTCTGTACCAAAAGCATAATACATCTGCTTTAATGAGATTAAATTGTATTTTTGACCTCAGTGTTTTTAAACTCATTGACATAAAAGAAAATGTCAAATCAAGTGAGGACTTTTATGCAATATTATAATGCTTTGGTAAACTATCCTGCACCACTGTTGGGCTGGACTGAAAACTAGGGCTGTAGTCCACTAAAGGATTTCTTGGTCGACTAAAGACATGCGCTGTGCATCGATTAGTCAACTACCAGCGTGACGCTGGCAAGAGCTTTCAAAACGTACGTTTCTTTATGCATCTGACGCAAACACTCACGTAACTACAACTGTATTGGACTTTGTATATAAAAACAACTATTCATACAAAAAGTACTGTGTATTTGCAAAAAGGCTCCCCAATCTTCAGCCCGCTTACTCCAGGCCTTCTCCTGTTTGTTGTTGTCCCATATCAATTCTTAAACTAAATAAAATAATTAGTCCATGTTATTATATCAGCATACTAAAGAATAACTAAATATCTGAGCACATTAAGAAATTTATTATTTTCTCTCCAGAATTTAAGATATCATTTGTTCTCTGTTTAGCTTTAAATATGGTTCGTTGTTCTTTTTCTTTGTTTATGAGTTTTTGTAGTTTTGTCTCATGAATTGAAATTGTATTGTATGGGTAAGGATGTGTGAAAGTTTTTTTTTTTTTTTTTTGTTTATTTTTTTTTTTTTTGGGGTCGACTAAGCCACTATCGACCAATTAATCGACTATAGACCCACAGCCCTTCTGGAAACAGGGCTGCCACTCTGACTCTAATTACTACTCCCTCACTCAGAATGTCTCACTCAAGGACTCTACAACAATATAAACTAGCATAGGCGCTGGCCCTGAAGACGAAGAAGAAGAAGAATCTAAGCCAGTGCCGCCCTGTGTTCTGTTTTGATTCATTACACACTTTTTCTAAACCATTTACTTACACACTTGACTCCCGGTGCTCTGACTCAGACCTTGTGACTCTGCTCCTGACATTTGTTCTCTCCGCGATCATACTTCATATAATACCTACTTAAAAAGGAAAATTGTTAGGCTGCATTACATGTGCCGGTGTATCAGTTTTCACCCAGTGTGCATTAGGGATGGGCCGATTCTCCCTCCATTTGCTCTGTGTTGCCTTCGTAGTGCGGATAGGAAAATGTGTAGCTTGCCATTCTTCCATAGATGCATGAAGCAAGCTTTATGTGTCATTAATAAAGGTGCTCATAACCCACGAGAAAACGCAATCTTTTTTTCAACATTTCTTAGACAACCAGTTCAGAATTTTTACTTGTTATAACTTGTTTAGTCGTCGAAAAGTGGCAGAAAAGAGGAGACTGAGGGGCTACAGCTGGTGGGTCAACAGAAGCAAAGACTTTAGTCAAATAAATAATCCAAATGAATAAAGTGCAATGTAAAATACACAAAATAGAAAGGCCTGGCTGTGATTTTTAATAGCCAATAAGTAGCACATATCATGAACACGCATGCTCCTTATGAGGCACGATCATTACAATTACAAGCCTAAATCATAAAACCAAATGAGCAATACATTTTGAAAAGTGTATCGAGATAAGAATAGTATTGTCCCATCTTTAATGTGCATATATGTAAACTTTATAATGGAGAGATTTGTATGTATTTATGTAATAATCCATTTCACCCATGCAGCAACTGAAGATGATATTAGATAATACTATGCTGTTACAGAAGTTGTCCTATATAGTGGCACTCAACCCAGCATTTTGCTTTGTGACATTGTTAGCAGCAAACTTAGCCTTGAAAGGTCCCAGAAGGCTTGTGGGAATCTGTTGCAGCGATATCCACCAGCTTTCTCCAATAAGATGAATGATTTTATTCCCCTCCTGACACTGGGCTGTGATGTTATTGCCAGAAACAGTACAAAACCTCCCCACTGGGTGCTAAAGGCTGACAGCTTTATATTGCTCCAAAATATGTGCCCTGAATGGTACAGACCAGCTCGTGAGTCACTGTCTATTTATCATCAGCTTATAGCATCTGAATCAACATGATGTCATCTGCAATTTATTGTAAGACTGCACTCATTGTAAGTCTTTGTGATGAAATATGAACTATTTGTAGTTGCATATAAATCACAGGGGAGATGGAGAATACAGGATTGGCTGCTTTTCACAATGTACCACATCCAAGATTCGTTGTTTATAGATTCACGTTCAACACTTTTGACCAACCGCAGGCATACATAAAGTAATTAAAGTAATCACTGTTGTGTAATAAATTTTTTGGGACAGCCTAGTATTGCGTTTCCTGCTTTATAATTTGAAATTGAATACATCTTGGACGTGGGCTTCCCAGAGCCTGACATTTGTCCTCACCAGCAGAAGGGGTAAAGAGAAGTTCTTAAAAATTGGTCAAAAACAAGCCACTCATGCACCTATTCAACTTCAATTGTTGTCTTTAGTATAAATAGTTTATGATCCAATATGTAATGTCAAGTTATGTGTCTGTTCTTGTCTTTTCGAATGTTAAATGGACAGATGGAACTGTCCTGGTGTGCTTAACGGTATCAAATAAGAATGAGAATGCAATTTGAAGAATGGCATTATCAGAACAAGGCCGGTGATTTATGGTCGTTGAAAGCACAAAAGAGCATCCTGAATTATAACGTGCTGATGTAGGACAGTGAGGAGGTGAAAGTGTTGTAAGATTTGGAGTGAGAAGCAGACTAAATAATCAGGATAAATTAGATGTGTGTGAATGAAGCACAACACAACTCCAGGACTACCTTTGATCAGTATATACACTCTTTTGATGAGTAAACACAGTCTGGCCCTTTAAAAATATCTTTAAAAGTATTGATTTGGAGTGGTCCATACAGGTATTTTTTTGCACATTATTTTCATAGGGTGGCGGTGAGTCTGTATTTGGTGTGGTTTAGTCTTACAAATAAACCTTAAAAACTCTTTAGATAGTTGTAGCCACAGTCCTTCTAAACTAAAGAGTGCAGTGAATCCGAATGCAGAGCCGGCACCTAATACTGCGACATAATCACATTACATTGATTCACTTTGGTGCTTGTAGGTGACTGACTCCTCCCACAGGCCTCACTGTTCTCCCTCCTCTGCGGCTCTTCTCCCTTTAGACTCTGGGTTTTTCGAGACTGGAGCTGTCCGTGGACCTGAATGGAACTCTCATTAATCCAGCTCTTGCTGCAAACCTGTCCCAAGGGAAAATTGTAGCACTGTGTTTAAGTGACCTATTACAAGCTGCTGCATCATATGCATTTAGGTTAAAGATGTTGGGTCAGCCACATATTGTCCTCTGAACCTTCCTCTGTATGAAATTGAATATATTTTATCTTGTAATTATTGAATCAAAAGTATTTTTATTGCTAAAAAAATAATACTCTTACTGAATGGAATACTGTTACTGAACTGCAAACTACAGTTTAGATTGGGAATCCAAAAATCCAGTTTGAACCTTCTGAATGTGGCTGGCACACTCAAAGAATTGGGATCATATTAAGGCTAGGGCAAGGCCAGGGCTAAATCTGGATTTAAACAGGACCACATCAAGTCTGCATCTAAATTAAACGATGCTCTAACCAAATAAGTACAACCTGAGTGTTTACATTCTGTGTGGAGTTTTGTAGCAGAATAAGTGCATTGTTAGAGGGTGCTTGTCTCCCTGTGTCCTCTCTTCTCTTCTTTCGACTGCATTAACCTAGCACTTTAATTCGTGCCCCTTTTACCCTCACGCCGGGTATTCTGCGACAGCACAAGGACATGCACGCAGCACGGCTAACTACAGCCTGACCCAAACCCAACCCAAAGCAACTAGAATCAAAAGACTACTGTGAATGGGCTTGCCTCTCCACAGATCTCGGGCCTCAGCTATAATGGATTGCATAGGAATGTTGCTGAGCGTGTGCGTACCCTTTGTGGCCTCTAGAGGCGTACGCCACACAAACTCCAGATGAAACACTGCGTGCACTGTCCATCACGCAATTTGTACTCTATATATCCCACTTTTAGCAGGAATCTGCGCACGCAAACCTACGTCACGTCAAAACGCCATAAAAGAGCCATATAAAGTGGCTTATGAGTTAAAACACAAGCCAATAATCAGTGAGTTTGACTGAGACACGGTGCAGACACTGCACACAGCAGCAGTCACAATGGCTCCATGACAAATGCAAATACAAGTGATTGCATTGATCCCTCCCAAATAAACTTTTAAAACAACAGAATAAATTGTGTTTTAGTCGCCCATGCTTAATACTATTTAGGGGGGAGGCTATTTTGCAGATTATTATGTGGTTGTGCTTCAGACTCTTATGTTGGAATGAGATTTGTGAGTGGTTTGACCATGGCCTTGTTCATGCACATTAATATGTGCGCACAGAGGTCTGAGTGGTCAGTGAGCGTGTGCGAGTGACACAGATGCCGTCCCTGACAGAGCGAAAACCGCATGAGAGATGTGTACAGAGGGTCAGGTTGGATCATTTGAGTGGATCCAAACTCCAGTGTGTGCTGTGCATAAAGACAAATGACGTGTTGGATCTGCATCTTGTCTCAGCACTTCTTTACCTCGCTCATGGGCTCAGTCTGAAGGAGCCGTTTTCTCTCAGCTCTGATCATTGTTTCATAAATCCATTTACAGATTTGGGGAGTTCTACAGAGAAGAGGGTCACAGACACAGAGGGAGCACTGGGAATGTTCACGAGCTCGTGCACGAGTGCGCACGGCTTCATGTGTGTCAGGTGTTATCCAGTTTAAATGTGATGATCTCTCTGAATAAAATTATTTTTGGCTAAAAGATTTATTTGCTGCCGATTTCCTGAATCAAACTCTTCCTCAAACTTTGTTCACTTCTGCCTTTCTCCGAGTGTTGTTTTTTTCCCTTATCTCCAGACTGTGCAGAACTTACAGGAGGGTCTCACTTTGCACAGAGATAAAGTCCTGCGCCTAGTGGAGGTTTTTGCACGAATGGTGCAAAGGGCGGCCCTACGCACTGCAGAGGGCGGCCTACGCACTGCAGAGGGCGGCCTACGCACTGCAGAGGGCGGCCTACGCACTGCAGAGTACGCAAGCAAGCTTTATAAATGAGGCCTAACCTATAACTTAGCTTGGTAGCACCATAACCTACTGTGGAACATTCCAGGCAAAGCACTAACATCTTCATGGAGACAAGTAGGTGGGAGAGCAGGCATACACTCAGAAAAGTTTCATCGTGCACCTTTTATAAAATCAGTATCAAATCTCATTTAGAGGGAAAAGGAAAGTAGTTCAGTGTAGCATAGGGAGCATAATTCACTGCCTGGATAAAACCTTGTTAGGCACTCACAATCGCACACAAACCAAGTAAAAACATTAAGCGTTGTGGTTTGTAAATAGGTTATAATCTATATCGAGGTTATGGCCGTTGTCCAAATGTAAGTCTTTGCTGCTAATCACGGTAATGGCCTGACAAAGTAGGTGTGTTAGCTCAACCAGCGTGAAAAGTGCTAGAAGGGACTGCACTGTGATGCATGTGCAATGTGGGTATTAACAATGCTGCTCTTTGCTATAAATGTTTGAAGCTAGGTAAGTGCCAACATAGATGAGCACAGACATTGAAAAAGGGTGAATTTGCATAAGCGGGCCTGGCCTTTGTGTGATAAAAGAGTCTGCAGTGAAGGCTATAGTTAAATGGCAATATCGTCACGCCAACAGGACATGGACATTAGGGACTAGCTGCTCTCTTTAAAATAAATATATTATGAGAAATATTACAGGCGCATGCAGAAAAACAGTTACATCTTTCTAAAAATATTATGACAACATTTTACTTTGCCCAGTGCAGTAAGTAAACCTTGAAACGTATTTTTCATCTGACTGTTCACTTCCTTTCACTTAATCATTCAGAAAGTAAAGCTGTTCACAAACGAGAGGAATGTTCATGTGTTAGACACTGGGAATGAAAATAAAAAATATTTCACTCTTTTTCTGTCAGAGAATCTATAATTGTGAACAATTATGGTAAAATTGTAACTAAGGCTGTTACTAATGATTATTTAGTTGTTTAGATTGCAAAAAAGGCCTGCGAATATACGTTTTTGTGTTTGTTTTTTTTACAAAATTTGCCCCAGATAAAGTGATAATTTTCTTGTATCATTTGTTGTAAATCTTGCTTACTTTCTTCTCTCAGCATATGACATATTTTGGAGTCTTAGTGTGGACCAGATAACAATAATTTGATTACTAAATAGTTCCAATCAAGCAACTTTACTTGTTTCCGCCTGTAAACGCTCAAATTTGATATCCGGACATGAATTCCCAGATCTTAAAACAAACAGCGGATCTTCTTCATGTTCAAATAAGTTATTTTTGATGTTCAATGTTAACAAGAGCCTTCATATCTCAAAGGTCTTTATTTTAGCAAGTAAGTTATTTAAATGCTACCAAATCTATAAAAATACATTATTCTTTGACACACTTCATTTCCTTTTCCTAAAATATAGCTCACATCAGCCAATGACCGTGAGGAAAATCAATACTAATTCCAAAAAATTCTAAATAAAAATGATGTGATGATGATGACGATGACGATTTGTGTGACGCTTTTAACAATAAACAAAAACAAGACGAAGGCATGGACCGAATTACCTTTTTCAATAATACTTTTATCCATCCTGACGTCTGATATTAGTATTTCCCGGGGTGTGATGAGCAAAGACGGGCAGATAAAAGGTTATGTTGTAAATGTTGAGCTTTATGGGACAAGGTTATATGAGTCAGAATGGATCCAGTCCACAGGGGCAACGAGGAGTAAAATCCACATGTATCCATAAAATCCCCTGTGTAATAGCTGCCATCTCCATTCGACATTGAATATTGATTAACGCTCAAACAATGTATTTCAGAGAGAATGAGCCGATCAGGAACAACGATTTGAATGTAGAAAACCGCGGCCGTTTCTTTAGTGAAATGGAAACATAAACTGTCAGGTACATTCTGTTTGCTTATTTTTCGTACAAAGCTCGAGATGGAACGCCAAAAAGTGACCAAGCGTTATTGACTAGATCTGACATGTTTTTTGGCAGCAGTGTAACATCGTCCATAGAGATAAAAATTAGCCAAAATAATAATGAGAACGTACACAAAAGCAAAATTCCAAGCTCTGTATTAAGATGCTTTGAATTGTACTGCTAAGTTGTTTTCATTTTCACATGTAATGAATTGCTTTTGTGGATATGCAGCTTGTATAATGTTTATCAAAGGTGCACTTCTCCATTGGGGCCTATACAATGACAAACTAATAATGACTAATGTATTTTCAGAACATGTTTGTACAGATCTGAACTTCAAGGTTTGCCGTTTTATGCAGAGAGAAGCGGCTTACCTTGTAGTTTTGTTGTTTATGGTTCTTGCATCCATTTGCTAATTGCGTTCGGCAGTTTGACACTTAACTTATCTACCTTGCATTCATTTCACTGCAGGTGTTTTACTTGCTCAGAAATACCTTGATTAACATAGATTAACATGTATTCTTACTGGTCGCCTCTCCACAGATCTGACTTGTAACTTGATGGCCTGATGGCGTCACCTGCTTTTCTACATGGAGATAGATAAGTCGGTACCACTTTATAATTACCTTACGTTAATTAGCCTTAATAAAGCATGAACAAAAACTTAATTCTTAATGAAGAAATAATTTTCTAAGAATGATTCAGGCTTTGTAACTTCTTAATTATGGATTTAGGGAATGAATTAAGTAGAAAACTATTTTTTCATTAAGTCTTTCTTCATGCTTTATTAAGGCTATTATTGGTTGGATTTGGTCATTGTTCTACCAAAAAATGTAGTACATTGTTGAGCTTGTTTTATTTCTTGGTATAGTCAGAGTGTCCCGTTCATTTTCCAATTCAGTCTTGTCTCGGGAGTCAATCAAGGTCTGAACCGCGCAGGTGCAAAGGTGTGATCCCTGAGCCGGCAGCGCTGCGCGAAAGCCCGTGTTCAGCAGGAAAATCTTGCTTGCCTGTACATCTCGGACTAATCAGTGTAATGGTGTCCTGGGCCTGCGTAAGCCTATGTTAGTATATAAAGCACACAAAGTTAAGTAGGTTTTGTCTTCTTTTGTCTCGTCTCTGTCCCCTTGTTGTCGACCTAATTCTCTTGTCCCTTACACTGAAGTCTTGGCTGTTTCTTTTGATCTAGCTAATCTCATCATTATTTATTTTCTGTGATTTCTGCCTGAAGCCATGCGCCGAGTGTAGACTTTGATCAATTATGGACAATACTCTAATGGGCTCTGTCCCTTCATTTCTTCGGTGGACTCCCAGCATGCACTTCTGCTCCACATTTTGCTAGCCTGGCTTCTTCTGTTGTTGCTTGTAAAATATGATGTGTTGGAGACGAGCTTTAAATTATGTAATTGCTTGTATAGCAGGGCAGTTGGCTTGATGTATTTGGATAATAGACTTGTGTAGCGCTCAGAGTTGTGCTCGCAATTAGTGTAATTGTCTATCTCAGTGTTATGCATCTGAAGTCATACGCAGCGTGTAGGATGCTGCTAATGGGAGAAGATCCAATTTTCTAACCTCTAATTAAGGCTAGGGTTAAGAAATTATAGCTTTACCATAGACTCAATGATAATACAACAATTATCTGCATCTAATACATCAGTCACTCCTATTGACTCAGAAAACCTAAATCCATTTGTAAATGCACACTGGATCAAATCTGTAACTGCCATTAATGGTTACTTTATTATAACTACACCTTTTAATAAAGCATGAACAAAGACTTAATCTGTAATAGACGAATAGTTTATTAAATGCGACATATTATACTTTTTTAGGTACTTGAATTGAACTGTAACGTAAGTAGATCATCATTTTGCATTTTGTTCATTGTAAACCACAATATTGAACTAAAACAACTTAGTAATAGAAACAAGTCTACTGACTTCCTGTTCAGAGCTTCAGAACTAAATACTAAATACAGGGATGTGGGCGGGGATATGGGGTAGGTGAAAACAGGACTTTTTTGAGCACTCAAGCCTCAGTTGTAGGACTGGATTACTCAAACAACTTTCCTCACTGAACTAATGAGGAAACACTATTGTAAGGTTTTAAGCTCATTTAAGTTGATTTGGCATTGTATGTCCCCTTTAAGAATGAGTCAGGTTTAATAACTATTTAATTAATCCCCTAATCCCGCAATTAAGTAGTTACTAAGCCTGACTCGTTAATTCATATTAAGCGTTTTGTTCATTATGAATTGTTATGTCTTTGTTCATTCTGTTTTAAAGCTAATTAAAGTGTAATTATTATAAAGTGGTACCCCATTATATAATTGTTTTGAATCATTTTGTGGTTTTGCAACACAAAGGAAACCTTAAATAACCTGCTCTACTAAGAAACACAGTCTTTTCTCAGACCAACAGGAAACAAACAACTGACACTTGTGATTGTGCAGGTATTCAATTTAGAACATGTCAGAGGCTTGAATTACTGCTGCTGGGGTTATTCTCCGACCAGCAAACAGAACAAACTCGAGTTTAGGATTGTAGAGGTGGTGTGGGTGTGTCAAGTGTGACTGCGGTAATATCAAATGGCTCCGGGGTCAGATGGAGGGCCCCAATTTTGTCCAAGGCCCCAGGGAGGTCAAGACCGGTCCCGCTCAGTCAACATTTATTCACATCCTGAATCACAGTTAAAGCTAAACTCCTCTGTGTTTCTACTGCTGTTCTGGCCCTGTTACCCAAAGTTTCCCTTAGATTACAGCTGAAATCCAGGGAAGGGACAATACAGTAGAAATATAAAAGATTTACCTAATTTCTTCTAATTAAGAGTGAAGCATTGGCCAATTTATATGTATGTGCTCTTTTCTTCACAAGACACAGCATATGCCAGCACCTACTTCCTTTTATTCCTTGACTATTAAGTATGCTTTTAGTATTAAATAACATTTTAGCGTCATTCTTTAAAAGAGGATTCCAAATATTACATACAGTTCTACGGTCATCTTAAGTCGATCCAGAAAGTTCTATTTTAAAGATACTATTTTCAGTATTTCTGTATAGTGTGATTTGAAATAGTGTAGTTTCCGTTTAACTGCTTCAAAAACTGCTTCCTGTAATCTTTGTTTTTCTTCTGCAGAGTTCTGAGCCTTCCTCCTGCTCTGTACATTTACAAAACAGAGCGTACCACGTGATGCATGCATACGTAATGTTTCCATTTCAACTCCCTGTGTTGTGCTATTATATCAGCTACAGAGAGGCAGCGTCTGGCATCTGAAGGTGACAAAGGAGTGAGTTTCATGGCTCGCTGCCTTCACAAAATCATCCTTTGCTCTTCATTTCCCCGGCATTCTTTCTCAGCTTTTGGATCATATTGCAGCTTTAGAAAGGGATTTGAGGTGAAAGAGCTGACATTGATGGGGATGGCTTTTGAAGCAAATTAGCATTTCTTTTTTTTTTTTTTTTGAAAGACTCTCATACTAAATCAGCCTTAAAATGATCACAAACTTTGAGGTCTATGTAGAAGTCCTAAGCCTCGATGAACAAAAAGGCCTCTGGTGCATGACTTTTAACAAATCATTACTCAGATTACTTCACTGGAAGGCAGTTATGTTGTTATAAGTTATACGATAAGTAGCCTAAAGCTGTTTCTTTTGTGTCTTGCAGAGATTTCGGGTAACTCGGAGGACATCCCGTTTGTGCGCTGGAGGCAGCAGTGGTTGGAGAACGGCACTCTGCTGTTTCATATTCACCACCAGGACGGCAGTGTGAGCCTGCCCGAACCGACCGAGGACCCGGCCAACGATTCAGCCAAAGAGGAGATACGCATTCTGCACATTTCTGTCATGGTAACTTTGGATTTGAAAAGTCACGAATGGGGTAGATTTTTTTATATAGAGGTTTGTTTAAAATTGAGCTGGGTGGAATTTAAGGTAGAATTCCCGTTTAACTGTCAGATTGCACGTGTGATGACCTGATTTATAGTTAATAACTCTGTAATTATTGGGCCTATCCCCATGAAACTGGTACAAAGTTTAATGTCTTCTTTGTTAAGATAGATTAAGTTAAATTATTTGTTCAGAAAGTGATCCTATTAGTCAACACCAAAGATGTGATCGTTAAGGACTTTAAGCCATACAATTAAAATGGCAACTTTGTGGAGCCTAGCCCGAAATAAATTATGATACGGCCAGCATTTGTGGCTCATCAGTTTGTTTTGTCCGAAAGTTTCTTTCATACAGTTACATAGACCTCCGCCCTCCATCTGTAATTGTGACAAAATCAATTTCTATAACATTAATGTAACTTGTAGAATGTCAGAAGGAAAGTACCTCAGCATTATTCCTCCAATGTCAGAACATTGAAGATGTTTCTTTATTCATTGCATAGCAGATTTGTCCTTGCTGTAGGTCATAACATACAACCTAAAGCCTGTGCACAGCCTGCTGACCGTCTGCCTGATCCACGGTGCTCTCATATGGAGAATGCATGGTGTGCACTTTAGCCTGCTGTTCTGTAGCCGCCGCAGGCCACAGACATGCCTGGCATCATCTGAGGATGTAATACAACAGTGAAAACATGGAGGCAACCAGACCAAGGTTCAGCAATTTACTATAGTCTCCCAACTCAAGCACATCTTTAGCTTTTGCTCCTTTTTCTGCAGATATGACTCTAAAGAATAACAATTTGTGTTTGTAGCACATATACAGCTCCAAACCTGGTTGAAAGATGTAGATTTTGCATGCCTGCACTGTATCAAACCTTATCAGCTATGTCGGCAGGAGTAGGAAATTAATCCTTAGATCTGGTTGCTTCCCTCTCTTGCCCGAGGAAATGTATATTTATTAGATCTTAGATATGCCACACCTTCCACCAATGCCCTTTTCCCCAGCCCA
The DNA here is from genome assembly GCA_015082035.1 of Chaenogobius annularis. Lineage (NCBI taxonomy): Eukaryota > Metazoa > Chordata > Actinopteri > Gobiiformes > Gobiidae > Chaenogobius > Chaenogobius annularis. The sequence goes on along the minus strand of BJKM01000998.1, from coordinate 28,220 downwards.
AAGACATTACAATCTGTGTGTGATGGATGATGTGTATGTACAGACATTGAGAGCACATTATGGCTGCATACACGAATGATTAGTCAGCTCTGGCAAACTCTTTTGTGCCAGGAGCTACAGCTGCTGAGTGGAGGCACCGACACACTCTGAATGTCAACCACCTTCAGCCCCTGAATAATGACAAATAACTGACCTTGAACACCCTCCACACCATTTGCATGCAAAAGTGCATCCAATGTTTTCTATATGGACTGAATGTTTAACTACAAATGAACTCGCCTATGCACTGGCTCGGCCTCGTAACTGTTATTGTCATTTGGTTCAGGATGGATTTTCAGTGGAGCAGGGTACAAGTGAATTGTTTTTAGTTGTTCTTGACATTTCATTCTGATTTCTGCGTTAGAATCTCCCATTCTATTCACATTATCCTGGTTGTGGTGCAGACTTTGAGCCTCTTCTTTAACCTTAAAGCTGAGAAAGATAACAGGCAATGAAGAAACAAATACTATACATTGAATTATTTTGTCTAATCCTCATTTAAACCTGGAGTTAAACCTCTTTTTGTTAAGATCTAGATCTGGCTCATAAGAAAAGCCGTATGTCTATATGACTGCTTTATAGCTTTATTCTCCATCTGCATTTCACATCCCATCAACCCCAGCCCTGTGTCTATGAGCCAATTGTTCAAGGCCCTGTGTTTCTTTTCTTTCTGTGGATGTGCTTGTGGAGACGGATTAGCATGCAGATATGAGCAGACCGTGACAACAGATGGAAGTGCTGTTGCCACTGTGCTGCCCTGGGCCCACTGCAGCCTTCCCACCCGGCTGGAGATTTCCAACCCATAAATCCGAGTCCGAACACAACTGTGAAGGCGACTTTACGCTCTTTGAACTCACAGACCACCTGCACCAACATACCAACATGCTCCATTTGTGTCCAAAGAGATAGAGGGGACTCTAAACAGTCAGCACACGCTTCAGTCTATAACACACAGTTGGCTTTCACATTGGTTTTATACCCAGGATAAACAAGGCTATTCCCAGTACAAGACTCAGATATGCAGCCTTTTATTCTGACATGAATGTGGTGGTGTGCATCCAAAACCAAATGTCTTGAGCAGAGTTCTGGGGCATCTTCTGTACTCTCCTTGTGATTATTACAATATGTAACAGCTCTAAATCCTTGAGCACACTGTAACTTTTTAAAAGTAGCAAATGGTGTCCTTTGTTTTCTTTCTATGGCGGCTATTGCCTCTGATGGCGCGTTTCATTTATGATAATATCCCGGACTTAGTTAACAAAGTCATTCATGTTTTACACATGTTTTCTGGATTCCAGGTGAGTGTGCCAGTTACCTGTCTCAGTTGGCTGTCTGGCAGCTGCCCACCACAGAACTGTTTATAATGGATGGACAGAGACTCCTGCATTTTTTGGCTTGAAATGCAGCCAATTGCATTGAGGGCTGAAGCCTTGGGGGGAGCCAAGACTCACTGATGTGCACTGGCTTCTGAGCCAGGGAGGCGGATTTCTTTCAACAGTAGCCTGAATTCAATCTAACATTTGAAACAACTTGTGCGCAATCCCTGCGTAGAATGACTGATTGTGTGTGAATTATACGGCAGTGTTGTGGTCATGGTCAGCAGGTAGTCGGCGGTTTCCCGTGCAGTGTTCAAAGCCTCTCTCTGTGCCTCAGATCCAACAAGGTGACCAGTGTGTCCTCCACCGGCCGCCACAGTTCATCCATAATAGATGAGTCACCTTGTGTCCACTGCTCTGACACCAGGTGAGACAGTGGCACATCAAACAGCCTCCACCACACCAGGCCTGAAGCACTGGAGCTACAAAACAACAGCCTGCATTCATATTTACGATCCTATCTCCTCCATTTTTGATAGGCCATTTAACTCCCGGGAATCACCTTTTAATTTCCACATTTTAATCATCTGCTGTTTTGCCACTAGGCCTCAATGGATCCATTCAATCATCGTAGAGTACCAAGTCAATTATATTTTATTATAACTTTAACAATATGGGCCTATTGGTTGGCTTTGATATTGTGTCCCCAGTGCGTAGATTTGAGCTTTGTTGTTTGTCTCCATAGAGGCTATAATGCAACTTTTTTAATTTGTGCAGGCATCATAGTGAAACCTCCAGCAAAATAACAGCACATCGAGTAAACAGTTTAGATTTTGTATGAACCCACTGGAGTTGAAGACTACAGTTTCTGGACCAGGCTGTGTTGGTGCAGAGTCTTGGCAGCGTGGACACTTTTGAATCGTCTCAGCTGTTTGTTTTGTGCGAAAATGTCTGACTGTGCCCATTCAAGCCAAAAGGTGCGGAACAGTCGGCTCTGTCAGGGCGTATGGTACACTAGCAAGTGATACACGGATATTGACGAATCTGTATTCTGTTTTGTGACTTAGCTTTATATTTTAACATTAAACAGTCAGTTAGTTGTTTGGACTGTATTGATAGAATATTTGATTATTTGTTTATGCTGTTTCTGCACTGACTCAATAGTGATATCTTTTATATAGACTGCAGTATATTGTACACAGTAAAAAATGTCTTTACAATGTCACAAAGACAAATCACATACAGACTCAACTTGTAAATGGACAAATTTGACAGAAACAGGACGGAATGGGACTTCTATTTTGGGCATTAACCTTTCTTTTTTCTTGGATGCCTTAATTTCCTAAAAAAAAAATCATTTCAATTTTACTCTTTTTAAAAATATAATAAAGAAAGAAAGAAAAGAAAAGAAAGAAAAGAAAAGAAAAAGAAAGAAAGAAAGAAAAGAAAGAAAAGAAAAGGAAATAAAGAAATAAAGGAAACAAATAAAACAAATAAAACAAATAAAACAAATAAAACAAATAAAACAAATAAAAAAATAAATTAAATAAATTAAATAAATAAAATAAATAAAATAAAATAAATAAATAAAATAAATAAAATAAATAAATAAATAAAATAAAATAAATAAATACAATAAATACAATAAATACAATAAATACAATAAATACAATAAATAAAATAAAATAAAAACTGAATAATAAGAAAAGTCACACAGACTTATTTTGATGACATTAATTACATTGCAGGTACCGCTTAATAAGCAAAGTGGCAAAGTGTTTATATTGTTATGAAGAGTTTACATAGACAAAAAGCTAAATAGAAAATCTAATATAACACACATACTACATTAAAACCATAAAAAGGTGTGACTAAACCTGGAACTAAACTAACCCAGGGAAATAATCACAGCTAAAGCGGGGCCAAACCACGATAAAACCAAGATGCATATGAACGCAGAGAAGGTCAACAAAGTTACATCGAATATATTTTGTGGTAGAATTGCTTGGAATGATTTCATTTTTGAAGTAGCAGCAAATTACATCCCCAAGTATAATATAACATTTTAAGAAACATTTCCCCTTATAATAACACACTACCAAATACTTTATGTTCCTGTTTTCCCCCCATAAAGTTGTAGCTCTTCTTTTATTCTCCTCATCGTGTTTATTACCAGGATGATATGGAGTCACGGTTGATCACGTGGCATATTGACATTCAGGTGGTGACCCTCCTAAAACCTGTCTTGATAGCATTGATCGTATAAACCTTCAATCAATGCAAGCTCGGCGCTCTTGTAAAGGCGCGGGCCGGTCTCTGGGCACCGCACACTGCCATGTTTTTGAAAGGCCTGCTGAGCGAGACCAAACAATGCAACGCTTCCCTGTGGACATTGAGGAGGGCACGCGGCCACAACGTCTGGCCTCTTTGTAGTCCTTGTGAGTCTCTGATGCAAAACAAAGAGAGGCTGCTGCCAGAATGGGACAAAAACTCAACAAAATACTCCTGTGCAAACCTGGCAAACGCTGGATTGATGTTTGAATGACATACCAGTAATATAACACTTCACCCTGGACCTAACAGACACAAATTAACTGGTTTATTTTAATGTAGACAAATTATGTTTTTTTTCCAGGTACTTTGTGTTGAACTATAACATAAGTAGATCATATTTTTACATGTTATTGTTGTACTTGTTGTACTACAGAACTGATAAGCCCCGCCTATTCCTCGTGACATTTAACCAAAGCAAGCAGCGGACTTTATTATACGGGTTTTTAGTTTTGAAAAGAGCATCTCTTGGAGTCTTTGTTGTTCGGATTATTCCCACTAAGGGATGTGGGCGGGGATAGGGGATAGGTAAAAACAGGACAACACTCAATTGCAATTACAATATAGAATTACTCAAACATGCAGGAATCAATGGAATTATTTTAAGTTGGTTTTGCGTAATATGTCTCCTTTTAATAAACACATTGTCAGAGGTGGGTAGTTACGAATTATATTTCTTTAATTACTTTTTTATTATTTTGATCACTACTTTACTAATACTATTGTTTTACTTAAGTTGAGTTGAATGCAAATGTGTTGACTAAACTTGGTGCCTCTGCATTTGAAATGATGGTGACTGTTACGATACTCCATTAATGGGCTCCCAGCAGTGTTTCAGGGAGCACACAGGACGAATAAGCCAGTGCATCAGTAAAGCTGCACTACACAGTGAATTGGCCTTTCCAAAAGGCCACTTCTGGTGCCAGCTTCAATAAACCTCTTGTGGGGAGAACATTTGAAATATTTTTTTTTTACTTGTATGTTTAACAATACTTCTACTTGCAATTTGGTTTATTCATTTGTACCATTTTGGTTGAAGATATGTCTTTGCTGAATATTTGTTGACCAGCTCACTTTAATTCTCTGCCAATAAATGAATTGACTATTTTGACACCTGAATAATTGTCAAAATTTGTTTAGGTTTTGTTCAGATGAGACTTTGCAGATGAAAAATGCTGCTGCAGCTTGTGCCGGGGTTTGAAAATATCCCAAATTACATTGTGCTTTTACACAATAGGTGGTTCTTTCAACTAAACCGTGTAAACCGTGTTAAAATTATTTGTTATGACGCTTGTTCTTGTAACATTTCTGGTGAATGATCTGCGACTTGCTTTTCTCAATGGAGATGCTATTGCTTTGTCTGGAATGTTCCACAATATGGCATTTAACACATATTAGGAAAAATCAACTTTAATGAGCTTTTGACCTTGTTACAACTGTTTTTCCTCAGTTTTCCCAGAGTTGTATTTTGATTTATTCTTGAATGTTTGAGTAATGTTTTCACCTACCCCCTATTCCCGCCCACATCCTTGTACTTAGTTGTGATATGTCTCCATTCAACATAATCTATCTCTACGGAGACAAGTGACAGGACACATCTGTGGAGAGGCGACGCTGCTCTCAGTAAGAGTGCGTTTAATGCCAAACCGTGGAACATTCCAAGCAAAGCGGTAACATCTCCATTGAGACAAGCAGATGACAGACCCCCCCTCTAGAAAAGTTACAGTGTGAACTTTTAACTTTTGAAATCACATTAAAGTTGTTTGATAAGTTAGAAAATATGTGCAAAGTCCAGCTCAGCACAAACTAAACATTAATATTAAACATATCTTTATTGTGTCAGAGCTGGTTCTGCTTTAAGTTTGAGTTTTGCGGTTTGCACACTGCACCCCCAGCCAAATGGGTACAGTTTGAAGTCAGCAGAAATGTGTAAGAGTACCTCTTATTGCTACAGGGAGGATTATTTCTTTCCCATTGGAGGTAACCTTCAGCTGCTGGGTGCAAAGGGGAACAGCAGATGGGGGAGGGACCTCTGGATTTAGTCTTTGTGCGGACAACACTCTGTTAAGTGCTTTATTCATTACAGGAGGAACACTCCATCTCATCCTGTCAGGAGTTTAACCCCAGCCGGACGTTAACGGCAGAACGGCCAATCGCTCGATTACCTGGCGCGTATGCATGTGCCAGTGTTAATACTTCATATGTCGAGCTGCTTGCGCGGGACAGAGGAGCGGCCCAACAGCTCAGCCATGGCATGAAGACGAAATGTTACAACCAAGCTTAGAGCAGACGTTTAACCTCACTTATTGTTCTTTAAGTCTCATTTGCCATTAAAATTACAGTTTGCATTTGTATGATCACGGCAATTATAGCAATGCATATCCAAGGACGTATGCTTCTTTGACGCGTGCAATTAAATATTAGTCACAAATCACAACAGATCCAAAGGTGGAAAGTACAAAAGTAAAAGTACTGTTCAGGTATCTGTATTTAACCACATTTTACAGTGGATACTTTATACTTGTAACTAGAGGACTAGAAAGTAATTTTGTTACTGTTACTGTTACATGTCCATAGTTTGAGTTATATTAAAAAAAACTATTTCAAGGGGCAATTCAGTAGATTTACTTTTACTTGAGTAATTTTTTGCCCCTGTATCTGTACCTGTAACAAACTTCTTCCACCACTGAACACATCATTGCCTACTCCATTATTATGCTGTTCAAAATATCAGAATCAAAAAAGGTTTATTGCCATTGTTAACGTTACAACCGCAGTGAACGTACAAACCGCAGTGAACGTTACAACCGCAGTGAACGTTACAACCGCAGTGAACTGTTACAACCGCAGTGAACGTTACAACCGCAGTGAACATTACAACCGCAGTGAACGTTACAACCACAGTGAGATTGAACGTTACAACCGCAGTGAACATTACAACCGCAGTGAACGTTACAACCGCAGTGAACGTTACAACCGCAGTGAACGTTACAACCGCAGTGAACGTTACAACCGCAGTGAACGTTAGCAACCGCAGTGGACGTTACAAACCGCAGTGAACAGTTAACAAACCCGCAGTGGACATTACAACCGCAGTGGACATTACAACCGCAGTGAACGTTACAACCACAGTGAACATTACAACCACTAAATGGTCCATTCAATACCGTCTGTGGCCTCGTGTCACATTAGGCCTTGGGTTAAAATGATTATAAATTGAATGCAATCATTGAACCTTCTCTGCCATTAATTTCTCATTTTGCGGCGTCTAGAATAGTGTTATGACATTCACATTTGTACAATGTCAGAGTCGCCACTGAATCATAAAGACTTATCAGCACAATTACATTATGTCATGCACTATATTGTAACATAAAAATACTGTTCTGTCTAAAAGTATAAAAAAGAAATATTTTTTCATAGCTATATAGTCAACACTGAACAATTGACTACCGGTACTTGGTTGTGGTTTTCACTCTATTGCTACATTTCTATAATTGTAAAGGGCAAAAGTGTGCTTTGTGGTTGTAATTTTAACATTCACAAACGTAATAATCCTCGCAAACGTAATAAACCGCAAACTTAATGTCAAAATTGTCAGTTTTAAATGTAATAAACCCAGAAATGTAATAAATCCCCCCAAACGTACTAACTTGTTTGCGGTTTATTACGTTTGCGAGGATTATTGCTTTTGTGGGTGTTACAATATTCGATTTTATTTAAATTTTGGGGGGAGAATTGACTTCTTCATGCATGCCCAAGGTCTATAACTGACACTGTGTAGTGCGAGCACAAATCACTAACGCGCAACTCTCCTTTAACTCAATGTATTTTCAATGATACTATTACATTTTATATGTCCAGCCAAACATCCTTTTCCTGGTTTTAGTGTAATCTTCGTCCCAGGCCTTTCCTGTGTTATAAAACCCCTGATAGTGTAAGTGACAGATTGATCGCTGCACTCTAAAACATGCCCGCTGTGATATCGTGATAATATCCATGCCTTCCTCTTTCATTCAGGGCTTCAGACTTCAGACTACTGCGGTGCCATTAGACCATCGTGGCCGTCCGTTAGTAAGTGGATTATAGCGCCACAGCACTGGCACGCTCCCCTGTGTGGTTTGGTTTTATTTGCTTTATGATGTGACACAGTCCACTTAGGGCGCACTTTGATTGGCCTAATGCCGGACATTAAAACATTTTTTTTTCCATAGCCTCTGCGTTAGCCGCCTGAATGCACGGCCGCTAATGCACAGTGATGGCTTTGGATTACATTTGTCACTGTCTCAGATTTGATTGAGAGACATTTAAAGTGTCTGACATTTGACATTTCAAGTTCAAGCCGGATGGAAAGAAAGAATATGGCGGTTTCGATAAGTAATGTGTTTAGTTATTCATGTATTAACTTGTAATGATTTTTGTGATGTGTCCCGAAATAGATCTTCTATCTTGGGGTTAGATGGTCTTTTTATTTCTATTTAGTTTGTAACTTTTTAAAGGTGTTTGTGACTTCTATAATTTTACTTCCTAATTGGACATGAGCAGAGGTAATTCCACAACTGTTACCTAGCAACCATATGCCAAAATCCATTAAACAGTAGTTATGACAATAGTTATGGCCAGGCCTTTCTGTGATGAGCATGTTTCTCCCTGTCAGGGTGGGTTTCCTCCATGCACCCCGAAACGTACACTGCATGCCCAAAACAAAGTCGCCACTTGGATTCAACTAAGCAAATACTGTATGTCCTAGGCCTGGGTATTGCTCATTACAATACATATCCTGAAACATTTTTGAAAAAAGGGTCTTACAAATTTAGTAAATGGGTGTAATTTTTTTTACTATGGATAAGAAAATTTATGAAATTTCATGTTTATCCACAAAGCACTTATTTATAAATCAATTATGCTGTAATAACGTCATACATCCAACCAACTGATCAAAAGAGAAATATATAGAACACGTTCTAGGAAAGTATTGCATGTTTCTTGCCAAACCATTAGCATGGTCTGAACATGCTGCAGCAGCATCTTTTGCACAGGCGAGATCAGCTTCTTATAAAGTCCACCGCTCCTTCTCACCTTGGCCTAGAGTAGCACGGCACAAACAGCCGGTGCTGCTCCAAGAAGCGCTCGCACATATCAAAAGTACTATTTAAACTGCAGTACCATAGATCTGAACACCAGTGATAGTCTTTTGGATGAGCTGGAGAAGGCTTTGTGCAGAAGTCACTCTCACATCATCAGTACAAGATCAACTGGTGAAAAATAATGCAACACTGGATGGAAATATATCTATTGATACATATACAACCATGACGTTATGAGTCATCACTGGATGTTTGTGTTCTTGTTTTGTTGACTTTGAAACTATTGAAACACATATTTTCCAAACATAATGAGTTTGTCGTCCTCATTGACCAGTGTCATTGCATATTAACACTGTAAGAGCCCTTTATCATTTCTATTGCTTTATGCCCTTGACTGAGCAGATGAAGCTAACAAGCTATGCAAATACGCCTTTATTTTCTGTTAATTTAAATTAATGTGAGCCTATGAATGCCCTATTTTCTATTCACTCACTCCGAGAAGAGATTTTGCATGTAAATCAATGATTAAATCCATTTCTCATTTCATCTTTTCTTATCAGCCCATAACTTTGACTGAAAAGACAGACAGACACACCCACACACGCGCACACACACACACATGCACGCACACGCACGCATGCACGTATTTTTCTTTTTCTTTTCTCTCTTCCGTTTTAAATTATTCTGTTGTGAATGAGCAATTGGCTTTTATCGCTTTGTAACAATTTGTCTTTTCCCACGATAACTTACTCTCTGCTGCACTGATAGGACCGGGAAATTGGGGTGAAATTGTGTTATTGTCAGTTGAAGTGCACAGCAGACACACAGAGGTGCACCTGGCTGGAGGTAACTCATGACTTTAGTTCTAATTTCATGGAAGCATGTTGTTTCCTCAACCAGAGCAGATCAGGACAATTTGTTTTTCCATCATTATTCTGACAAGATTTTGACATAAAACTAATTCTTAATACAGATTTTTTTCTTTAATTAATGGTGCACTATATGTAACTTTTTAATCGATGGTCCGCCACCGGCTTTTCTTCATGGAGCCAAGTTACAAGTCCGATCTGTGGAGAGACGCCACCCAGCTCACAGTAAGAATGCATGCTTTTTAGCTATTCATGGGTTTCAGAATGATATAACATTAGAACCGTTGCTTTTGAATGGAAGAAAGCTCTCAAAATGTTCCATAAAACAGGAAGCTGAAACCATATTTAAAAATGTATTTAACCAGGCACAAAAAAAAGTCTTTTTTTTTAAGGGTGATGAGGGTTTAAACTGTGAACATTCCAGGAAAAAACAATAACTTCTCAATGGAGACAAGCAGGTAATGGTCTCTCCTCCAGAAAAGTTCCATAGTGCACCTTTAATGTGAGAGTTTATCCGACCGCTGACGGATGAATCGATGCAAAGTGTGGTAAAATATGAAATGTTTTTACATGTTTTTTTTTACATGTTTTTACATGTTTACAAGCTCCAAATGGACTACATGAGTTTCCCCCCTTTTCTGCGCTTGCCTGAATAGAAAGCAAATGAAAAATACCAGTAAGCCAAAAAAAACTGTACATTCTTCAGAAATCCTTAATCGTTCTGTGTCTTCTTCCATTACCTGTTCCATTTGAAGTGACTCGCACGTACGATAAATCTTCCTTTTGCACTAGCGATGTTTGCTGATATTCAAGCTGACAAAGGCTGCCTGTCTCCTGTATCTCTCCTCTGCTGTGTGCCTTTGCCTCGCTGTCATATCGAGCCACATGTACTGGGAAACACTGTCAGATACTCACTCTCTTTTGGTCTTTTTGTGTCCTTGTTGTCCTCTGCCAGCCAAAGTGTGTGACCCACATCTGTCTGTCAGCTGACTACTCGCTACAGCCGCGAGTGTTCCGAACTCAAACACCCCAAACTGACACATAAATACTTAAAATGACAGAGGAATGAGGCAAATTAAAGTGGCTATGTGACCTAACCCAGTCAAACGCAATAAAAAGTGCACCAGATATAACACATTTTACTTGAAATGATTGGGATCTGGGAGAAACATTTCTAAAAATATTGGCTAAAAAATACCCTGAACTTTTGAAAAATGCTAATAACAGATTACATACAACATAATTACATGTCACAACATTTGCTTTTATAAAGGTTATCTCAAGAAGAAGAATAAGTTCAGATGAATGGTTTGAAGAAAATGGTGTTCTGTTGTATGTTGTCAAAAACAAAAACAAAAAATGATTTATGCAATCAGTGCGCAACTTCATTTAATTCCCTTAAATGTGTTTATTGAGAAGTAAATTACTAGATTTCTAAAAACACTCTGCTAAATTGTTGTATCACAGAACACTGTGATTTCTTTCATTCTGCTCAATTATTTAGCTGAATTATTAGGGCTTTAGTCACAGCGAGTTCAAACTCTTGAAACTGAAGTAGTGCAGACTTCATTAGAGATAGAAATGTGTCGAGTTGAAAAGCTAAAAGTTTTAATGGCCAACCCCTGAAGGTGAACTGACTCTGCTGGATCGATCTACATGAGAGCTGCAGTTAAAACTGTGTGGGTGCTATTGGCTAAATTGCAGTTCTAACCTGTCTTTTATTTTTACTTTAACTCTTGACACCTCAGCAGAGACTTTAATCCATTGGACTTTGGAAGTTTTTGCGTATAGAATCTTTTAAAATTCCAGGGTGTGCTCATTCTGGCTCTTTTCTCACTGTGTTGTTTTCCCTCCTGTCTCCTTAGGGTGGGATGATCGCCCTTCTACTCTCCGTGCTGTGCCTTGTCCTCATCCTGTACACCAGGAGGCGCTGGTGCAAACGTCGCCGTATCCCGCAGCCCCAGAAGAGTGCCAGCGCAGAGGCAGCTAACGAGATCCACTACATCCCGTCCGTGCTGATGGGAGGACAGGCCCGCGAGAGCCTCAGGAACTCCAGGGGTCAGGGGCCCAACTCCAGCGGGACTCTCAGCATCAGAGAGACGCCCATACTGGATGGGTACAAGTACGTTCAGCGCACGCATACACAAAAACACACCATGCTCAACAAATACAAATGCAGTGCTTTTTATTTTTTCATCACTGACCATAGTGGAGCAGTAGACCTCATGTTTAGAGTGTAAAATGGATGTTATATATTTGACAGCGGCATACCGTTTTTAGAGTTTCATCTGAGTTACAAATAAGAGCGTTGACCTTTTACTCACGGGGAAGGTGGTATGGCATAAAAAAAGAAAAATCACAATTTTCTTGGAGCCAGATAACAATTTGTATCTCAATTAATTGCACTTGGTTTCTTTTTAGTGCAAATAATAAGTAACTGAGGCCCTGTTTACACGGCAACATTGGTCTGGAAATATGACCCTTCACGCCTGATTTGATCTGCATTCAGACAAAAACAATGAGGTGTGAAGAGAAACACTTTTCGGTCATTAAATGAAGATGTAAATAATAATACATCTTAAAAAAATAATCCGATTAAACATAAGCGACTCTTACTTGGCACAGGTGTTCTTTTAAAGAGTATAAATCACATGGGTTGTGTCGTAAATCTATCCGATTCACTTTCCACCCAATAATATCATCAAAAAAGGTCCCTGGATATGTTTGTGACAGATATACTTTATTTTAAAGCACTGTATCTATGAACTGATATTGACTATTAAAATGATGTGATCTTAATAAAACAGTGAAAAACAACAACAATAGCTATATTTCACGTGTTTAACTTTAGTTTGTGATTTTACTTTATTTTTTACATTTCACGTAGTCAACTATGCAAACTGTGTTTTGCAAAACTAGAAATGTGATCTGTCTCTTCTGAGAGTTTGCACAGTTCACCGTAATTGGTTAAATTCACCTGTCTCTCACTTGTGACCGACACGGATCAATTGAATGTTTTGCACAAGGGCACAGTAATCGTTGCAGTGATGATAGTGGTTCTGCCATCCTCTGTTTTTCAGTGTTAATGACTTGCATTTCCACTGCATTGAGCACTCCAAAAATCAGTGCTTGCTTGTGTTTCCTGCCGTTGTCAATGTGATTGGCTTGTGCTGTGGTGCAGGTACGAGTATGACATCACAGACCTGAGGCACCACCTGCAGAGGGAGTGCATGAACGGAGGGGAGGAGTTCTCCAGTCAGGTCACCCGCACCCTGGACTCACTGCAAGGCTGCAACGACAAGAACAACATGGACCTCACACCTGGTAAGAGCTCACGTCCGCTGAGCCCGGAGAAGAAAACTCTGCTGCTCTAACTTCTATCAACAAAATGGAAAATCATTGATACCGTTTACCTTTGTCACTGCTGTGGCATTATAAGGCTCGCTCCATCTCATGCACAATACTTTCACATTCCATTACACTTAAAGGTGAAATGTGGTCAGAGTAGTATGGTATTGACTATATCCGTCTGGTATTTGTTGAAAGTATGAGTATTTATATTGCTAAAAAACAGGGGTGGAAAACAACGAATTACAAATACTCACGTTACTATAATTGAGTCGATTTTCAAACCCGTGATACACTTGTAATTGAGTATATATTCTAGCAATAGTACAATGCATTTTAAATCATAGAAGTTACTGAGAAGTAGTTCTGATTGTTCAAATCCGCGGCTGTCTCGCTGCTATGAATATACTCTTTGGTGCTGCCCGGTGGTCAAGTGGTTAAGGCTGCAGCACACATGCCAGGCTCCATGTGCAGCCGGCTGGCCGTCGTGAGTTCCAATCCCGGCTTTGACAATTTACTGCAAGTCCTCCTTCACTCTGATCCCCATTTCACGCTCAGCTAGCCTGTCTAATAACGCCTATGGGCCAAAAAATCCTTTATAAAAACAAAACAAAAAAGAATATGTCTTTTTAGATTGACTTAACTAAAATTTTGGCAGCAGTACTTTTACTTGTAATTTAGTTTTTTTTTTTTAGCAATATATCTAATGTAGAGTACAGAAATGCGTACCCCGCACCTTTTCCGCAGATCTATTTACTAAGTTACAACGTGCACCTTTAAGATCAGTAATAAACTTAATTTACTCCACAATGGGGCTATTATTATGGGGCTGATGCTCATCTTATCTGGGAACGTCTGGGGAAATGTTAAAAGTTCATATTGACATTCTACAAATAAAAGATTAAGTCTATAACTAATGATACAAATACTCTGAGCATTTAAACAGCAGCATGACAATTAGATCCTAGTTTCATGTCTCAAAATAATTGGCATCATGAAACAAAAATAATCAGGTTACCATGGATACCTTTTTTTATCATCACCTTAATTACGCTTTGTTTTTCGCTGTAGACTTTATTTCAAACACACAATGATTAAAGAGCTTTTCCATCTGCCAAGAATTTTATAGTATCAGTAGTCAAAGTATACAATAAATAATTAAGGCACGGTGGAGTTTAGTGTTGTCCTGTTGGGATTGAGTCTGTGAAGTGGAGTCGTTTTGAAGCTGGCCCCTCTGAATGTAAATGAGCGGCTGCTTCTTGGTTGTGCATTACTGTGAGATCTGTTATGATGACGGAGCGCTCACGCTGCGTTCCTCTAAAGCCCGACAGCCCCGCCTCACGGAGCAGTAATCCCGGGCATTATGCATTTAAGATAGAAGAGAGCTGTTAGTGCAATGGACTGGAAAAAATAGAGGATGCAATCGCTGGGCCATGCATAGAATATTCATACACATAAACACTGCAGAGGTCAGTCAGTAATTTGTATTAAACCAGCAAGATGTCACTTGTGATTCCACTGACCTTTCTTACAGATGCATAGCTCATCTTGCATTGTTTATTTGTTTGGTTGGCGGAGCTGATCACATCTCTCAACAGAAAAAAGAAGAAAATAAAATGGCACGTTTATTTTGTTTGAGAAGAACATACCTGTTGCTCTTGATTTGCAACAATTTCTTTCTTTTCTAAGTTTTCCGTTTATAAAACAAAATGTTATCCAGGAAAATGGAATAAACAGGATTCAGACAACTGCCCTAGAAGCAAACTCACAGAATGTTCCAGCATACACAGAAATGAATTGTTATGTACACAGTGTTTTAATTATGCAGTGACATATCATTTCTTCGAGTTTACACCTAATGCGGTTGAGCCGGATGTGGTTCGGGACCTGCGACAGATCCAAAGTCATTGAAATTCTTGTCTTTAGTCTTATTTTTCCTGGACCACAGCAATCTGGAGCTCTGTCAACTGCATCGGTAAACATAGACCGCAGTAAAGTGTAGTTTGCCTAAAAGGCAGTCAGCGTCCTGTATAAAGTAGTATAGTTACTTCTATTAAATCCGCCATAGCTCATAGTGCATAATAGTTGCAGTCGCTGGTGTTGCTAATGCACTGCCTGAGTTGATGGCCTTTGAGTGCAACTTTGAGTGAAAACACAAAACTGTAGTCCCCTGATTCAGTGCTGCTTACACACTACCGATGTTTTCACTTGAAGTGCTGAGTTTTAAGGTGAAAAGAACTTGGCATTGGCAACATCCGCAGCCTAGAGCTTTTGAATATTGCTTTTTGCATCTTTATAATTGTAACTGACTAACCATCACCCACAGGAATATGTTTAGAAAGGTAGAATCTTGGACAAAATGTGAACCCCATGTAGACCTTCATTGGGGCTTTTAACTGTCATTGAGTTCTAAGTGCTGCGATAATGTTCCTTTTGTTCCAATTTAATTACATTTCTAGGTAATTACTCCCCTCACAAGCTGCTAATTTTCTTTTCTAATTATACAATATAAATGTATCTCTCTCTTTGTACAAATAATATGTTTTTTCTTTGCCGTCTGCAGTGAGCGACAACACAAAGCTGGCTCTGATGAATAAATACAAGGACAACATCATTGCCACGAGCCCCATCGACAGCAACCACCAACAGAACACTCTTCTGCCCCACAACACGTCCACCAGCCAGCGCAAGAGGCTCTCCAGCAATACCAGAGGTGAGTCATATCTGCCAGAGAGACGAGAGCGACGAGAGAAGGCCATTCCGGTTCAGGCCTTTTCTATCAAGATGAATATATTTACAGTGTCTCTCTGTCAGTGTACAAACTATTCTACAAAACATTTGATACATTCAAGGTAAACTTGATTAAATATTCATAATATTTATATATGTTGAAATATGGTGTCTGAAGGCTTCTAGATTGAGAATATTTATGAATAAAGTGTATTATTGATGAAGATCCCAAATTTTTTATTCGTTTTGACAGTTTTATTTATGATGTCACTGTCTTTGCTGTCAAAATGTCTTTTCGTAGGTGTGTATTGGCCAGATAACCATTACGATGGTCAAAATATGAAATATGTCCTCAAGATACAACATCATTATTTTCAAGGTAGTAACAAATCTGAAATGTTTTTTGCACAACTGTCACAAGCTTAGCTAACGTGTTCTGCGTCCATTTCAGTTTCACAATCTCCAAACTTTTCTGGAAATTGAGATTGAACCAGTTAGAACAAAACTAGGTCAACATTTGGTAATACTAAATTAGGTGGTTGCAAATGCAATACAGTGCAATAAGAGAGACAGATCGCAGTAACTTGAGCCGATCAATTCTACTGAAGCGCTTTAAGAGATTCTTCAACTTTACTGCCCGTGAATTGCACTAGTAGCACCCTTTCATATTGCAGGTGCAGTGATCAATGGTTAGGAGAACAAATCTTTTATCACCAGGTATTTATCACACAAGGTTGTATAACAGGCCAGAAATCACGGTGAGTCACTGAATGCCACCGCACACTTTTAAACATTGACAACAGCAAATGCCCTTTGCAAACTTCCAAGGACCAGTAGACATTTTCAACTCTTTGGACCGGGATTATCAAGAGCACGGCCATGCAGGAGTTATTGGAAAACATGTAGGACTTTTTCGGGGACTGAAGACTCTTGACTAATGCATATGAAAAGCTTTTGATGCAATAGTGCTAAGTTTGACTGTATGATTCCTGCTAAAACATCAGAAAAAGATAAAATTAGGGTTGCCGGTAGAGCACAATGTTCTCCAATTATTCTAAACAAACGAGAAGTACGTGTGGCATTTCGAAATGCCATTTTGGAAATTTACAGTTCAATTCAGATCACCGTTCTTCCTGTAACACTTTTCTGCCTGAAGATTATATCGTATGTTAGTAAAAAGACACTCACTATTTTTATTCACAAATTAATTGTTTTTTTCATTTGAAATGATCCACAGTTTTTAATTAAGAGCCCATGTTTACTATGTTTGATTATATAATTTTTTTTATATAATAATTGAGGATAACATCTTATTTGTCAAAAACTAGTTAAAAACCATGATTGCACTAATGATATGCAGGGGTGTCCAAACTTTTTTCACCGCGGGCCGCATTTTGAAACTTATACGGAGCAGAGGGCCACAGACAACCCGACAATGAAGTGAATCATTAGAAATGTTGCATTTGACATAGTTTGGATGAGCCTCCACGCCTTTAATAAGACTTGGAACATTAATATTAGGTTGGTACATCAAAACGCTTGAAATTGTCCAATTTTACAGTAAGAAGTACTACTTTTTGTTGTTTGGACCAACTTAGCAGGAAGCCGGGGGCCAACAAAAATTGGTCTGAGGGCCGCATTTGGCCCCAGGCCGTAGTTTGTACATGCCTGATGTAATGTTTCTGCTTGTTTCATTAAGAATTTTTTTATTTATTTTTTATTTTTTAGCAATAAAAACCTGTAATGAAATAACTGCATGATAGATATGCTTAACGCCATACTGTGGAAGGTACCTGGCAAATCAATAATATCTCCATGGAAACAAGCAGGTAGCAGACCCCTTCTCTTTCATTCACAACCAAACATGACTTTCGGGCATGTTTATTTATTTCATTACTGCTAAAAAAATTTACCGCAAGAAAAACATCCTTGCACTGTATTTTATCCAAAATTCCCCAAAAATGAACTACAAATTTTAAAACATGTTTGAATGATTGGCAAGCAGCAGGGATGTGGTTACCTTTTGAGTTGGTCTGCGCTGTAAACTGAAGTGAGTCAGAGTTCTACAGCTGTGCGCACGGAAAATCTCTGGTCATTTGTTTTTAATGAGAACACGCTATGATGCTTCACACATTAAACGCTACACTTGTCTTTTAGTCTTCAGCGGTGGTCTGGCAGATGTCGTCAAGTAAACAACCCCAGAGGATAAAAAGATGGAGCAATGTTGGGTGATGTTTGAAAATTGTCTTTTTGGGAGGCTCTCAAAGCAAGTGAGAAATGCAGCTAGTTGCAAAGATTTTTGGGGCATTGTAATTAGAACAGTCGTTAGTTGTTTTACTTAATCTTTACCATGAGCTATTGTCTGAGAATCAAGAGTTTTGAGAGAGCTTTTACCCCGTCTTGCTCCTGTTGTGTCCTCGGGGAAGACACTTGTTTGAATATTCATGAGTATGAGTTAAATATTGAGGTGGAGGGCAGGGCAGAACTCTATAGAACTCTA
>BJKM01000998.1:0-7500 GCA_015082035.1 Chaenogobius annularis | reverse complement strand
AATGCAGCCAAGCTTTCGGATGTGCTGTGCTTACCAACACACTTAAATAACTCTACTCCAATAGCTATTTCAATTCATAGTCCTCCACTTTAAGAGACCAGCTGCATATAAATGAGTGTGCCGAAGCAAGCAATTAACTGTGCTTCATGCCGTTTTGAGTCGCGCTTTTGTGATGATTCCTGTCAACTTTTTTCATCTTAAAATATGCACAGGTAGAGCTATTGTTGTCAAGTTTGGTGCGCGAGGCAATGTGTCTTTTTGCTGAAGAGGAAGTTAACTCTCCCCAGTCCGTACGTCAGCACATTTACCGGACCTGGGAGTTTCTTGTGAAGGGACTACAAGAAGAGAATAAATGAAAGGACTTTGGTGTGGCAGGGCGCCGCTCCGAGTCGCTGACACTGGTTAGGATTATTAGTGCTGAGCCAGTGAGTCCCCGTCTGTTAAAGTCATTACCGCAGGTGAACGATGCCGAGAAATTAGGCCGCGAACAGTGCAGTCAGGTTGTGAGACTTTTTAAAAAGTAGAAAGGCCACCAAAGAATTAGCCCTACATAACATTCCTTTTGGTGGGTCTCCATGAAGATGATGTTGCTTTACTTGGAATGTAACCTAAAACTACAAGCAAAACTTATCTAATTCTAGACTTGATATATTGAAGTTTTAACACAAAAAATTACTCTTCTTTTTCTGTGTATTTTGTTTGCATTTAATATGTCAACAAAATTAAACAAGAAATTAAACCTCGCTATCCATTTTTTAGATGTATTATTTGAGAACATAACTTGCATTCATAAACAACAAACAACATATATATATATATGTATGTATGTATGTATGCATATGTATATGTATATATGTTTATATGTATATATGTATATATGTATATGTTATATGTATATATGTATATGTGTATATATATATGTATATGTATACATATATGTATATACATGTCACCTGCAGTCACCTGCAGTGTCTCGCCTTAATGGTGCGTTCCAGTTGTCCCCTGAGGTTGGATTTTCCATTCTGCAACTTGTAAATTTAAACTTGAATATACATCACAGAAGTCAAACTCAGGTAGTGTTAATGGACTTTCTACTTTTTTCTTCTTTGTTGTTCAGTATTGTCTACCTGTTTATAAATCACATGAAGCTTATATGTCATGTCTTTGGGTTATAAGACATTCACAATTTCATAAGATTAAAAAATGTGTTAAATGCTATAAATAACGTTATACTCGCTAAAAAAAGATGTTAATTTTACAAACTGTTCAAAACATTTTGGGTAAAATTGTCATTCTTCTCATTTGAGGATGGTTTTAGTTTCAGTGCAGTGTAAGCGCTGCTGCGAAATATCATAGAGGATCTTTGATGTGTTTTCCTCCTGGTGAAATTCAAGCTAACTGTACCACGGTGAAAGTGAAGTCTGAAAATGACTCATTAACACGCTGAATGTGCTCTAAACGTTTGTAAAGTGGGAAATCTTCATCTTTGTCTGTATTTTTATGTTCATGTTCACAAGCTCTTAGTTTGACATTACAGATGTGTTTTATTCGATCATTTAACATACACTTGTGGTTGTTACATGCAGCTAACTGTGACTGCTTTATTACATGTACTTAAGCTAGCTTCATTCATTAGCAAACCAAATGTATAGTGTAGTTTGTAATATGCTTTAATTCTACATGTTTCAATGACTGTATAAATACAGGAGACCTTTATGAAATCAAGGAAAAGTACACCTTGTGTACGGAGTTTTCTTTCAGGGACCCCGCTGGGTCTTAAATGTCTCAGATTTGACAAAAATTTGAAGCACCTATGTTTAAGACCTTGCTTTCCGCGCAGGATTTATAAAAATTCAGTAAAGAATGTGCATGTTTGTGTCGGAGATATTCAGTTTATTTTGAGCCATGTAAATAAGCGTCAGATGCATCAGGAGCCACAGCGCAGGACAGCAGTGTTTTCAGAGCGGTGAGCCCAGCCCAGCGGCGGTGAGCTGAGCCACAGAGAGTCCTTCGGTGGTGAGCCGAGAGCCCGGCAGCTTGGCATAAGCCATCACTTATGGATGGGCAGGTTTTATAGACTGACAGGTGAGCTCACTGCGCAGTAGTTAATGCAAATCAAACAAATGGGGCTGAATATGCGCCTGAGTTAGCATGGCTAGCCGCTATGAAAACTACAAAAACATAACAGTGTAGCCTTTGTTGCAGAAATTGTTGTGTCTGTGCACTAAGGCCTGTCTCATACAAAGTGCTGGATACCGTGGTCACGACTGATGAGCGCAGTGAAAGAGGGACAGGTGCACCTGACCAGGTGTGATCATGTGACGCTAATCTCAGGTTTCAGGACTCAAGGCATTCAGCGGACTCAAATCTGGACAGGGAACTCATGTGTGAAGGGACAACATGCACTAGACCTCTATATTAGAATACATTTGAGAGCTGATAAATTAGAATGCATATTTCAAAATAAAAATTGCCATAAACAAATAGAGCCGTATATATAAAGGCACCATAAAATATATTTCTTATATTTCTTATATATTATTCCAGTTATTCCAGTTATTCCAGTTATTCAGTTATTCAGTTATTCCAGTTATAAGTTATTCCAGTTATACAATTATTTAAGATTTTTACTGGGTGCTTTTTATGTTCTAAAAGCAATTCCTTTTATTTAATGTATACACAAACAATATAGTAAAGATAGAAGGCCTATCAAATGTATGACAAAATGCTGTTGGACGATGGAAGAAATACTTTGAGGACCTCCTAAATCCCACTGTCATGTCTTCTGAAGAGGAAGTAGAGACTGAGGACTCAGAGGCTGACTCATCATCACCCAAGCTGAAGTCACTGAGGTTATTGGCAAACTCCTCGGTGGCTGAGCTCCGGGGGTGGATGAGATACGCTCTGAGTATCCAAAGTCTCTGGATGTTGTAGGACTCTCTTGACTGACACGTCTCTGCAACATTGCGTGGCGGTCGGGGACAGTGCCTCTGGACTGGCAGACCGGGGTGGTGGTCCCTCTGTTCAAGAAGGGGGACCGGGTGTGAACTACAGAGGGGGTCACACTCCTCAGCCTCCCCGGTAAGGTCTAGTCCAGGGTACTGGAGAGAGGAGAATCCGACCGATAGTTGAACCTCGAATTCAGGAGGAGCAGAGTGGTTTTCGTCCTGATGGTGGAACACTGGACCAGCTCTATAGTCTCCATCGGGTGCTAAAGGGTTCATGGGAGTTTGCGCAACCAGTCCACATGTGTTTTGTGGATCTGGAGAAGGCTTTCGACCGTGTCCCTCTGGGTGTCCTTTGGGGGGTGCTCTGCAAGTATGGGATCCGGGGCCTTTTGCTCAGGGTTGTCCGGTCCCTGTAATGACGGGAGCAGGAGCTGTGTTCGCATTGCCGGCAGCAAGTCAGACCTGTTCCCAGTGCGTGTTGGACTCCATCACCCCTCTGGCTGCCATCACCGGTTCTGTTCATTGTGTTTATGGACAGAATTTCTTGGCGCAGTCAGAGGTCAGAGGTGGTCAGGTTTGGGGACCACAGAATCTCATCTCTGCTGGTTGCAGACAACGTTGTCCTGATGGCTGAATCAAACCCGGACCTGCAACATGCGCTGGGACGGTTTGCAGCCGAGTGTGAAGCAGCCGGGATGAGAATCAGCACCTCCAAATCCGAGGCCATGGTTCTCAACTGGAAAAAGGTGGCTTGCCCTCTCCGAGTGGGTGTGGAGTCCTCACCCCAAGTGGAGGAGTTTTAAGTATTTCAGGGTCTTGTTCACGAGTGAGGGAAGGATGGAACGTGAGATTGACAGGCAGATCGGTGCAGCGTCCGCAGTGATGCGGTCACTGAATCGGTCTGTTGTGGTAAAGAAGGAGCTGAGTCGAAAGACAAAGCTCTTGATTTACCGGTCAATCTACGTTCCTACCCTCACCTATGGTCATGAGGTTTGGGTAGTGACCGAAAGGACAAGATCGCGGATACAAGCGGTCGAAATGAGTTTCCTCCGCAGGGTGGCTGGGCGCTCCCTTAGAGATAGGGTGAGGAGCTCAGTCACACGGGAGGAGCTCGGAGTAGAGCCCGCTCTCTCCACATCGAGAGGAGCCAGCTGAGGTGGCTCGGGCATCTGTTCCGGATGCCTCCTGGGCGCCTCCCTAGGGAGGTGTTTCAGGCATGTCCTACCGGGAAGAGGCCCCGGGGAAGACCCAGGACACGCTGGAGGGACTATATCTCTCGGCTGGCCTAGGAACGCCTCTGGAGGAGGAGTTGGAGGAAGTGTCTGTCGAGGGAGAGGCCTGTGAGTCCCTGCTTAGACTGCTGCCCCTGCGACCCGGCCCCGGATAAGCGGAAGAAGATGGATGGATGGACATTTTCAAAAAATATTTCCTGTTTTTGAAAGTGCACATGGTCTTACATTTTTCTGGCCAAGGTCTTAAAAAGGTCTTTAAATTTCACAATAGAAGTTGTACAGGAACCCTGTCTTTATGACCTCGCTGGCTGTCTAGCTTCACACAATGTCTACAATGAGCTAATGACAACGATAGCAAAAAAATAACTCTAAAATGATTAAGAAATAGAAAATATATGTCTGAGTTAATAAATGAACTTCGCTTGAACCCTTCCCAGACCCGGCTCATATTGTCATTCACTATTGAGTCTTACTTGGAGTTGTGTATTCAAAGTGTCTGAATCAGAATTTCAGATTTTCGGTGGCCCCATGCAGGCAGTGTAAGATTGCATCCGCTTCTCTTTACAGAAGTACAGTAAATTCCTCCTGACTTGTTTGTGCGACTGTCCACTGCTGCAGGAGTACATTGCTATTCCACCGCTATTGTCTTCCGACCTGGAGGAAAGATACCTTATATATATTCAGTCTTATAGTTTTGGAGAGCTGCATAATATTTTGTTTGTTTAAGAAGAGTCATCAGCTCTACATACTGATACTCCAGCCTCATTATCTGTAAAACTATATAGCATATAAATAACAAAGGTGCGCCATACGTTTGCATGCATCTTTGTTTATACATATTTTCCGAACTTTTAAATGTTGTTTGATATATTGATAGTTGACAATATAATATAATTGCCATAGTGCGTGTATTGGGACTATAATGGTAATCGAGAGCTGCCCTGAAAGGTTTGGGGAGTATGATGAAGTTTGCCAGGCAGGTAAATTGTTCATGTTTTCCATTACGTTGCAATTTTGTTTAATCTAAACTAGGGCTGAACAGATATCAAATTGCAATTTTTCTGACAGGTGTTGTGATTAGATTTGCAATTGTTTTTTTTTATACGATTATGTTCAAAGTTGACATATTTGCCATTTGCAGTTTAAAAACGCATTTTAAGATGTGCAAAATGCTCCGAGTGCACAGTAAAACACATCCAGGAAAATTGACTAACAAGACTGAAATATGAACTGACAAACTACAAGAATCACATACATTTTATTTGCTAATTGCGTCCATTCAAATTGTGATTTTGATTTGATTGCGATTAAAGTATGACAGGTTGGATGACTCATTGAACTAAAATGCAGTTAAGATATATTTTGAATTTTGCTAAAACATTTAAAAATGTTATCCCAGAATAGCTCCTTTTTGCAGAATTTGCAGAGGAGAAGTGAAACAACAGCAGCGCCAAGTTTAAACAAACTGACTTAAAATCTATCTTTTAGTGACAAGCCTTTGTTTTGTAGCGACGGCTCTGTTCACGCTTATAATGATTAGACGTTAGTTAGAAATACAGGCAGTCATTTAACAACACGGAGCGCTAATTTGTGTAATGAATTGGTCGATGTATTCAGTTTATTTAATCCAATCAGCATCTATCTCCGTTATGGAAGTGTAGCTCAGTCGGAAAGGCCTTTGCCCTTCATGCGGGAGGCCGGCGTTCAAAGCCTCATTTTGCATATTAGACTTCTTTTTTCACTTTTGTGTGATCCAACTGTCTTACGCACTTTGATATTCAGGTCCGACTCTGAACTTACTGCAATCTTGTAAAATTTGACTCTGCTCAAAGTTTTTGCTAGAGTACTACAAAGAGTAAACTTTTTGGTCTCAATAAACCACAGGATTATTTTATAGTAAATTTGTGCATCTTCTCACATGATCAGTGACTCTGGAGACTCGTCTGACTCTACAACTCTGAGTGCTGCTCTGTAGCCTCCAGCCGGCCCACGGTGAGCTCCTTCACCACTGATCTACCCTGAGCTTTAAAACATTTTTTTTAATCGATTTTGGGGTTATCTTCAAGTTTATATATATAAAAAAAAAAAGATAATACCTTGTGCATTTCTCAATTCTCAATTTGGTTTAAAATCGTCTTAATGTCTTAAACTATTCATTGTGATTCAGATGAGGTCTTTGGGATTAACATGAGTAAACCCTCAGCCTTCTTACTTCAATAGTAAGATAAAAGTCTTATTTTTTCTGGTGTGTGTTGGGATGGATAATGTATAAAATGTTACATAATATCTTGAATGTTGGTTTAAAGATATGCAAAATTTAGAATATTGAGGATATTGTTTATAGTAAAAAATGCAACAAAAAGCACTTTTGTGAGTAATTTTACAGATATTTATAATTTGTCTGATAATTAAACCTCAACTAATTAGTTTCAAAAACATGTTTCAACGCATTTCTGTGACTTGACTTAATAACGTCAAAATATTATTAGCAAAATACTCTGACACACCTATTTGGAACCATTTCTGCTACTCTTTGATTCAAAAACATGAAAGTATGTTCTATTTAAAAAAAATTAACACGAGCACATTTGGGTTATTTAGTTTATCGTTTGCACCATTTTTATGTAGTTGTTGGGAATAGTACTTTTGTCATTGTAGTTAAAGTTAGTGTTGGACTTTCTGTTTTTAAACCTCTCTAAAAGCTGTCAAATTGCCCGCGCCTTGACATGGTATCATCTTGACCTGAGTTTGACTGAAACACTTCTTAAGTATGAGTCAGTGGCTATTTCGGGTTGTGAACATGCTGTCCAGTTTGTCAAGGACAACTTGGCAACAACAAGACCCCAGAAAAAACTGCAAGCAATCAGTAACAAATTCAAAATTGCAACTATTTGTAAACTAATACATTCTATGTTCCTGTACATTTATTTTTAGCTGCGTTCTTGAAGTGCTTTTGAAACAATGGCGTGTCGTCAGAAATAGCTGCACTCCTGGAGAAAATCCCTGCCAACATCTGCGCTTCCAGATAGTCGCGGCTGCCAATAATATTTACCCCGTGCATTCACAGTATTGTTCCGAACGCAACAATATGAAAAGCTGATGAGGCTGCTGTCATCACAACCTCCTTCTCTGTTGGTTGGATCTGCGGAGCTGCCAGGATTGCTCTCATCAGCCCATTGTTTCTCAGGGATCTCCTCCAGTTTAATCAGATACAAAACGCTTTACTGTTAGCTTGCATTTTGTGGTGAATCGTGTGTATCCTGCTGAGCTAGCAGAACTACACAGCTTTTACATAGGATTTTTTGTTCACATTTTCCAAA
>BJKM01000997.1:208936-225130 GCA_015082035.1 Chaenogobius annularis | reverse complement strand
TGCTCTTCTTTAGGAGAGGCTTTATGACCGCAGTTTACAAAGACATTGGAATGTTCCAGATTGAGCGACATGTTACTATGTGAGTGAGTGGTGCTAACAAACTGTTCAGCACAGACTTTAGAAATCTGGAGGTCCCACATGGAGGACAGCATGTAGATGAACTCAGACTGGTGGTGATCTCCTGGACAGTTTTGTCAGTTACAGGTGCAAAGTGAGTCAGCTCTAAGTGTGTAGGTGGTTTGAGGGTTATTTTTTGCATTGTAGAATTTATAGCATTTTTAATGCCCTGAACTTTGTCATTAAAGAATAATGCAAACTCATTACACTTGTATGTGGAAATGAGTTCTAACGGCAGCTGAGCTGGAGGGTTTGTTCATCTGTTACTGTGGCAACAGGACACGCGAGTTGTTACAGCAGCTTCCAATTATTTCAGAAAAACATCCTTCCCTAGTTCTACATAAAATGAGGTTGTACATGTACAACTTCTCTCTGTAAATCTCTTTCTGAACTTGGAGCTTCGACTTGCACCATTTTCGTTCAGCCCGGCGGCACTCCCTTTTCTGTGCCCTGACCGAATCATCATGTCTCCATGGCGCCTTCTGTTTATTTTTAACAATTTTAGCCTTCATAGGGTCAATGGTGTCGAGAACATTCAAAACACTAGATGTAACAGAGTTTCAACAAATCATTTACATTAGAACATGAGACATTTTCAAAGTTCATCATTTCCATAAACAGTTTCCCCGTGCTGTCATTTATGTGTCCTCTGGACAACTGCAGAACCAGCTGGTGGTTTGGGAAAAAACAGACAGGTCAAAGAAGACACAGAAATGATCAGACAGAGCAACATCGACCACATTGACGTTTTGAAATATTAACCCCTTTTGTAATTAGAAGATCTAGAGTGTGCCCTCTGCTGTGGGTGGGGCCCACTCACACGCTGAGTAAGACCGAAAGTTTCAAGGACAGCATTAAGAATGATTTGTTAATAAGGATCTGACATTTTAGCACAGCAAGTTTCAGACTAGTTTCAGTGAGACGGCGTTATCTTTTTACAGGGATATGAATCACATTTCTCAGATTGGGCAGTCTGATCGCATTTTGTTTTCCCATCTGTGTGATGTTACAACAGAAATTGCACTGGGGGGGCTGTTTTCACACAGGGCCCGGGTTGGTTTGATTTTTATTATGACTATAAGTCCCGGCAACGCTGAGACCCGGTGCATCCTAGCTATGGGAGATACCAGGTAAAGGCGAGGGGGATAGGTGGGGGACTTTTGTTGGTGTAGTGGGAGCCGGTGAGCGTTTGGGACCAGGTGAAGGCGGGGGGGTTTAGGTGGGGTGATTTTTGTCTGTGTAGCAACAGTCAGGGGAGAGTTCATCATCGTTGATATCAGAACTCTTGCTAAATTAGGCGTGAGTGGAGCCATCTTAATGCCTGATTTGATCAGATATTCAAGATGGCTGGGAAGACCCCTGGGTGAGAGTGGAGATGGAAAGGAGAGTGAGGAATCTGTAGTGGGAGTAGATGTTGCAGGGGGGATCCAGGGTGCTCTGAGGGCAGGGGCGATGGCGGGGATACTGCCAGGCCCGCCACAGATGGGTCCAAGGCCTTTGATGAGGGCCGTGCAGGAAAGAACTGAAATGACTCCTGCTCTAGCCGTGGTGAAGATTGTTGTGGTGCTGCTGCAGATGAGTCCTTCGCTGGAGGCGGTGGAGGTGATCGTGGAGCAGCTGGAGTTGAATTCTTTGCTGGTGGGGTGGAGCGGCTGCTAATAAATCCTTTGGTGGAGGCTGTGGTTGTGGTGCTGCTGATGTTGAAACATTGGCTCCGTCTCTGGCTGATGGAGCAGGAATTCTTCTTCTCATTCCTCTCTTCTCTAACTATCTGCTCAGGACCCTGTCCAGGCCCAGTCCAATGCCTCAGAGCGTGGAGCAGGTTCTCTGTCAGCACCCTCACTCCACCTCTGCATAGGTGTGGGCCATTTCTCTTAAACAGGTCCTCTCGTTTTCCAGAATAGATAGAAGTTCTCAATGTAGTGCAATCCTCTTGTTGCACACTCTTTGGACAGCCATGTGTTCAGCTGAAGCAGCTAAACTTGTTTATCTTCCTGTCGATGTTTGGAAGAGGTCCACTTATGAATGTTTTTTATTTCCATTTTATTAAGCTCGTCGAAAAACTCCAAGAAGTCTCTTTTCAAAACTTCAGTCTCTTTGCGTCGTGTGTCCACTGCGCCCACGTGCACAATCAGCTGTTTAACTCCTTTATGTGTGGCCAAACATTAGAAATACGTGACGTAATCTCAGTGACTGTGGCACTGGGAAAAGAATGTGTTTTCATTCTTTCATGCATCACGTGACTTATCGCACCCCAATCAAGACGACCTTGACGTTAGGCACAGATTCTCTCTCTGTCTCTGTCTCCCATTTTCCCTTTGTTCATTTACTTCAGTCTTTGAAAGTGGTAAAAATCTGTTTGTAAGCTGTATTTCAGGTGGCGTTACATTATCTTTGTATCGCTTTGGCTTCGAACCGCTTTAGAGAGTTTTGGAAATGAAACAGAGTCAGTCCGGTTTAAATTGAAAGTAGCTGTTTTTCTTGTAAAAATGTGGACTTCTTACCACTGTGGATGACACTGGGATTGTATCGTGCAGTCCTTTTTCAGATTCCAAAGCAAATATCCGTGCTTGTAGCTCATGAATTTCTTGTTGAAATTTCCAACAGCGTTTACAGGAGTTTGTTTCTCTTCTCACGGACATGTCGCTGGTCCGTCAGATTTGTTGATTAAAACTCGAAAAAATGATCTTAAAATCCTTGGTTGACTAAAAAAAGTCATCATAAAAAATGTTTGGAAGACAAAAACTGATTTAAAAGCAAAATAAATAAGGAAGCAGCTGAAGCAGGCAGGAGCAAGCAGGGAAGCGTCTGCACTCTTCCGAAGCAGGAAGTAGTTAAGAACGCACCAATAAAGTTGGTCATGTTTTACCTGGAATGTGCCACAGTGTGGCATTAAACTGTTCTCTCTCCAGGGAGACGAGCACGGTAGCTAAGTTACAGGTCAGTGGACGAATGTATGAATGCCGCAGTCCCCTGCGCCTTAAACTTCCACTAGGGCAGGATTTTGCTTAACGCTGCACAAACTGAGACCCTCCTGTAAGTTCTGCACAAAGTCTGGAGACACAGGAAAGAGACCACTCTCGCGGCCGAGGAGCAGAAGGGAAGAGAGTTTGAGGAATTTGTTTGATTCCGCAAACCTTGAATTTTTAGCCTAAAATAATGATATTCAAAGGAAATAAGTTCAACATAGACTGAAAGGGGTTGGGGTTAGGGGTTAGGGGTTGGGGTTAGAGGTTAGGGTTAGGGGTTAGGGTTAGGGTTAACGCTCTAAAGGCGGTTCGAAGCCAGTAGTGATGAAGTAGTGAGTGAAGTAGTGAGTGAGTGAGTGAGTGAGTGAGTAGTGAGTGAGTAGTGAGTGAGTGAGTAGTGAGTAGTGAGTGAGTAGTAGTGAATGAAGTGTAGTGAAGTGGTCAGTGAAGTAGTCAGTGAAGTAGTCAGTGAAGTAGTGAGTGAAGTAAAGTGAGCGAAAGTAGTGAGCGAAGTAGTGAGCGAAGTAGTGAAGTAGTAGTGAAGGAAGTAGTGAAGGAAGTAGTGAAGGAAAGTAGTGAAGGAAGTAGTGAAGGAAGTAGTAGTGAGCGAAGTAGTGAGGGAAGT
Source organism: Chaenogobius annularis (assembly GCA_015082035.1). Taxonomy (NCBI): domain Eukaryota; kingdom Metazoa; phylum Chordata; class Actinopteri; order Gobiiformes; family Gobiidae; genus Chaenogobius; species Chaenogobius annularis. The sequence continues at coordinate 221,419 of BJKM01000997.1, read as the reverse complement.
AGTGAAGGAAGTAGTGAAGGAAGTAGTAGAAGTAGTGAAGTAGTGAAGTAGTGAAAGTAGTGAAGGAAGTAGTGAAGGAAGTAGTGAAGTAGTGAAGTAGTGAAGGAAGTAGTGAAGGAAGTAGTGAAGGAAAGTAGTAAGTAGTGAGCGAAGTAGTGAGTAGTGAGGAAGTAGTGAAGTAGAAGTAGTGAGCGAAGTAGTGAAGGAAGTAGTGAGCGAAGTAGTGAGCGAAGTTAGTCAGCGAAGTAGTTGTCAGCGAAGTAGTTGTCAGCGAAGTAGTTAGTTGTCAGCGAAGTAGTTGTCAGCGAAGTAGTTGTCAGCGAAGTAGTTGTCAGCGAAGTAGTTGTCAGCGAAGTAGTTGTCAGCGAAGTAGTTGTCAGCGAAGTAGTTGTCAGTCAGCGAAGTAGTTGTCAGCGAAGTAGTAGAGCGAAGTAGTGTCAGCGAAGTAGTGTCAGCGAAGTAGTGAGCGAAGTAGTTGTCAGCGAAGTAGTGTAGTCAGCGAAGTAGTTGTCAGCGAAGTAGTTGTCAGCGAGTAGTTGTCAGCGAAGTAGTTGTCAGCGAAGTAGTTGTCAGCGAAGTAGTGAGCGACAGTAGTGAGCGAAGTAGTGAAGGAAGTAGTGAAAGTGAAGTGAAGGAAGTAGTGAAAGGAAGTAGTGAAGGAAGTAGTTGTCAGCGAAGTAGTGAGCGAAGTAGTTGTCAGCGAAGTAGTGTCAGCGAAGTAGTCAGCGAAGTAGTGTCAGCGAAGTAGTTAAGTAGTTGTCAGCGAAGTAGTTGTCAGCGAAGTAGTTGTCAGCGTAGTTGTCAGCGAAGTAGTAGTGAAAAGTAGGAAGTAGTGAAGGAAGTAGCAAGTGTGAGCGAAGTAGTGAGCGAAGTAGTGAGCGAAGTAGAGAAGTAGTGAAGGAAGTAGTGAAGGAAGTAGTGAAGGAAGTAGTGAAGGAAGTAGTGAGGAAGTAGTGAAGGAAGTAGTGAAGGAGTGTGGAAGTAGTTGGAAGTTGTCAGCGAAGTAGTTGTCAGCGAAGTAGTTGTCAGCGAAGTAGTTGTCAGCGAAGTAGTTGTCAGCGAAGTAGTTGTCAGCGAAGTAGTTGTCGAAGTAGTTGTCAGCGAAGTAGTTGTCAGCGAAGTAGTGAAGGAAGTAGTGAAGGAAGTAGTGAAGTAGTAGTGAAGTGAAGTAGTGGGAAGTAAGTGAGTAGTGAGGAGCGAAGTAGTGAGCGAAGTAGTGAGCGAAGTAGTGAGCGAAGTAGTGAAGTAGTGAAGTAGTGAAGGAAGTAGTGAGCGAAGTAGTGAGCGAAGTAGTGAGCGAAGTAGTGAGCGAAGTAGTAGTGAGCGAAGTAGTGAGCGAAGTAGTGAGCGAATAGTGAGCGAAGTAGTTGTCGAGTAGAAAGTAGTGAGCGAAGTAGTGAGCGAAGTAGTGAGCGAAGTAGAAGTAGTGAGGCGAAGTAGTGAAGGAAAGTAGTGAAGTAGTGAAGGAAGTAGTGAAGGAAGTAGTGAGCGAGGTAAGTAAGTAGTGAAGTAGTGAAGTAGTGAAGGAAGTAGTAGTGAGCGAAGTAGTGAAGTAGTGAAGTAGTGAGCGAGTAGTGAAGTAGTGAGGAGTAGTGAGGAAGTAGTGAGCGAAGTAGTGAGCGAAGTAGTGAGCGAAGTAGTGAGCGAAGTAGTGAGCGAAGTAGTGAGTGAAGTAGTGAGCGAAGTAGTGAGCGAAGTAGTGAGCGAAGTAGTGAGCGAAGTAGAAAGTAGTGAGCGAAGTAGTGAGCGAAGTAGTGAAGCGAAGTAGTGAGCGAAGTAGTGAAAGTAGTGAGCGAAGTAGTGAGGAAGTAGTGAAAGTAGTGAAGTAGTGAGCGAAGTAGTGAAGTAGTGAAAGTAGAGCGAGTAGTGCGTCAGCGAAGTAGTGAGCGAAGTAGTGAGCGAAGTAGTTGTCAGCGAAGTAGTTGTCAGCGAAGTAGTTGTCAAGTAGTTGTCGAAGTAGTTGTCAGCGAAGTAGTTGTCAGCGAAGTAGTGAGCGAAGTAGTGAGTAGTAGTGAAGAAGTAGTGAGGCGAAGTAGTGTGAGCGGTAGTAGTGAGCGAGTAGTGAGCGAAGTAGTGAGTGAGAGTAAGTTGAGCGAAAGTAGTGAGCGAAAGTAGTGAGCCGAAGTAGTGAGCGAAGTAGTGAGCGAAGTCGAGCGAAGTAGTAGCGAAGTAGTCAGGGAAGTAGTGAGCGAGTAGTAGTGAGTAGTGAGCGAGAGTAGTGAGCGGGTAGTGAGCGAGTAGTGAGCGGAAGTAGTGAGCGAGGTAGGTAGTGAGCGAGAAGTAGTGAAGTGAGTGAGGTAGTGAGTAGTGAGTAGAAGTAGTCAGTGAGAGTGAGTAGTGAGTAGAAGTGAGTGAAGTAGTCAGTGAAGTAGTCAGTGAAGTAGTGAAGTAGTAGTGAGTGAAGTAGTGAAAGTAGAGTGAAGTAGTGAGTGAACGTGAAGTGAATAGTGAGTGAAGTAGTGTGAAGTAGTCAGTGAAGTAGTGAGCAGAAGTAGTGAGTGAGTAAGTAAGTAGTGAGTAGTGAGTGAGCAGTGAAGTAGTTGTCAGTGAAGTAGTTGTCAGTGAAGTAGTTGTCAGTGAAGTAGTGAGCAGTGAGTAGTAGTCAGTGAAGTAGTGAGTGAAGTAGTCAGTGAAGGTAGTCAGTCAGTGAAGTAGTTCAGTGAAGTAGTGAGTGACAGTGAAGTAGTGAGTGAAGTAGTGAGTGAGGTGTGAGTGAGGCAGTGAGTGAAGTAGTGAGTGAGGCAGTGAGTGAGGTTGTCAGTGAAGTTGTCGGTGAAGAAGTGAGTGAAGTGGTGAGTGAAATGGTGAGTGAAGTAGTGAGTGAAGTAGTGAGGGAAGTAGTGAGTGAAGTGGTCAGTGAAGTGGTCAGTGAAGTGGTCAGTGAAGTGGTCAGGGAAGTAGTGAGTGAAGTAGTGAGGGAAGTAGTGAGGGAAGTGGTGAGTGAAGTGTGAGTGAAGTGAAAGTGGTGAGTGAAGTAGTGAAGTGAGTAGTGAGTGAGTAGTGAGTGAGTGTAGTGAAGTGAGTAGTGAGTGAGTAGTGAGTGAAGTAGTGAGTGAAGTAGTGTGTGTAGTTGTCAGTGAAGTAGTGAGTGAAGTAGTCAGTGAAGTAGTCAGTGAAGTAGTCCAGTGAAGTGTCAGTGAAGTGGTCAGTGAAGTATTGAGTGAAGTAGTGTGTGTAGTTTGTCAGTGAAGTAGTGAGTGAAGTAGTGAGTGAAGTGTGAGTGAAGTTAGTGAGTAGTGAAGTAGTGAGTGAAGTAGTGAGTGAAGTAGTGAGGGAAGTAGTCAGTGAAGTAGTGAGTGAAGTAGTGAGTGAAGTAGTGAGTGAAGTAGTGAGTGAAGTAGTGAAGTGAAGTAGTCAGTGAAGTAGTCAGTGAGTAGTCAGTGAAGGTAGTGAGTGAAGTAGTGAGTGAAGTAGTGAGTGAAGTAGTGAGTGAAGTAGTGAGTGAAGTAGTGAGTGAAAGTAGTCAGTGAAGTAGTCAGTGAAGTAGTCAGTTAAGTAGTGAGTGAAGTGGTCAGTGAAGTTTTGAGGGAAAGTATTGAGGGAAGTAATCAGTGAAGTAGTCAGTGAAGTATTGAGGGAAGTAATCGGTGAAGTAGTCAGTGGAACTATATGACAGTTTTTGTTTCATGTGATTGGCCCATAGTTGCACTGAAACATAAAGGTCAAACATCAGAGAGTGTTTTGCCGGCTCAGATCAGAGTCATGAAACGTTAAACCACATTATGTTTCTGTTTCTGCCACTAAACCTCTGAAACGTCTCCAGAGTCCGAAGCAGCGCCACAAACAGCTGCTTTCTGATTTGAGACAATCTCTGAGGAGATTTACAGCCTGATTTCATTGAGTTAAGTTTTGTACCAACACAAACAACGAGGCGGACATTGGCTAAATGTGAAACAGGACGCAGACTTTAATTAAACAGAAAAGAAAACGTGTCGTTCTTTATTCATTTTCTAAGTCAGTGCCTTTAGGATGAAGTCAAAGTTAACCTCATTCTCGTCACAATAACAGAAGTAAACATAGAACATTCTAGTTTCATTATTCACAGGGAAATGCCACTGTTGGACAAACTTTCACCAACCATCGAGACGGGACAGACATAAAGAACACTAAATGAGACTTATGTGTGGGACGAGTTCCATCATGATGTTGTTCATTATTATTGCTGTTGGTTTGTTTTCTTCTTCTTTTGCTCTCTGGTCGTTTTTATGTCTGGTGAGCGCCCGAATGATCTCAGGAGCTATGTTGTCCGGGGCTTCAAGCCCCTGGTAGGTCTCCTAAGGCAAACAGGTCCTGGGTGACGGGTCAGACAAAGATCGGTTCACAAAGCCCCATATGATGAAAAAAAAAACAAGGCCAGTTAAGTCGCCCGGATTGGCGTTACCGGGGCCCCACCCTGGAGCCAGGCCTGGGGTGGGTGCTCGACGGCGAGTGCATGGTGGCCGGGCCACGTTCCGGTGCAACCCGAACGAGTGATGTGGGGCCGTCTTCCCGTGGACCCATCACCTGCAGGAGGATCCGTAAGGGGCTGGTGCAGAGGGATCTGGGCGGCAGTCGACGGCAGGGGCTCGACGACCGGATCCCGGACACAGAGACTAACTCTGGGGGACATGGAACGTCACTCGCTGGGGGGAAAGAGCCTGAGCTTGTGCGGGAGGTTGAACGGTTCCCGACTAGATATAGTCGGCCTCACCTCCACGCACAGTTTGGGCAACTGGAACCCATCCTCTCGAGAGGGGCTGGACGCTCCACTTCTCTGGTGTTGCCTGCGGGGGGAGGCGGCGGGCTGGCGTGGGCTTGCTTATTGCCCACAGGCTCAGCCGCCATGTGTTGGAGTTTACCCAGTGAACGAGAGGGTCGCGTCCCTACGCCTTCGGGTTGGGGACTGGTCTCTCAGAATCAGAATCAGAATCAGAAAGAGTTTAATTGCCATTGTCAATGAACAAAATTCACAAACATAGGAACTTGTCTCGGCCTTAAGGTGCAACATAAAACAACATATATTCAATCAAAAAAGGGCATTAAGAACTATTTAAAATTACTGTACAATAAAATAAAAATAGGCATTTCTATGTACACAAGTTTACAGTTTATGTTTAAAGTTGTTAGTGCAGAAAGTGACAGTGAGTGATGAAGAGTGCAGTTAAAGTGACAGGTGTTTTGAAGTGTTCATGAGTCCAACAGCAGAGGGGAAAGAAACTATTCTTGTGGCGGGAGGTTCTGGTCCGGATGGACCGTAGCCTCCTGCCTGAGGGGAGTGGTTCAAACACAGACCATGTCCAGGGTGAGAAGGGTCAGCTGTGATCCCAACCTGCTCGTCCCAGAGCCCTGGAGACGTACAGGTCCTGCAGAGATGGAAGTCTGCAGCCGATCACCTCTCAGCAGAACGCACAATGCGCTGTAGTCTCTGTTTGTCCCTGGCTGTGGCTCCAGAGTACCACACGGTGGTGGAGGAGGTGAGGATGGACTCAATGATGGCCGTGTAGAACTGCACCATCATCTGCACTGGCAGCTTGGCTTTCCTCAGCTGCTGCAGGAAGTACATCCTCTGCTGGACCTTCTTGATGAGGGAGCTGATGGAGAGCTCCCACTTGAGGTCCTGGGTGATGGTGGTGCCCAGGAAGCGGAAGGAGTCCACGGTGGTGATGGGGGAGTCTGTCATGATGAGGGGGGGCTGGGGGGCTGTGGCTTTCCTGAAGTCCACGATCATCTCCACTGTCTTCTGGGCGTTGAACTCCAGGACACCAGCCGGTCCACCTCCCTCCTGTAGACAGACTCATCCCCGTCCGAGATGAGCCCGATGAGGGTGGTATCGTCCGCAAACTTGATGAGTTTTACGGAGTCGTGGCTGGAGGTGCAGCAGTTTGTGTACAGGGAGAAGAGCAGAGGAGAAAGTACACAGCCCTGAGGAGCTCCGGTGCTGATAGTCCGAGTGTCTGAGACATTCTTCCTCAGCCGCACGCACTGCCTCCGATCCGTCAGGAAGTCAGTGATCCACCTGCAGGTGGAGTCAGGCACGTTGAGCTGGGAGAGCTTGTCCTGGAGCAGAGCAGGGAGGATGGTGTTGAACGCAGAGCTTAAGTCCACAAACAGGATCCTGGCGTAGGTTCCCGGGGAGTCCAGATGCTGCAGGATGAAGTGGAGTGCCAGGTTGATGGTGTCGTCTACAGACCTGTTGGCTCTGTAGGCGAACTGCAGGGGGTCCAGCAGGGGTCAGCAGAGGGTCCAGAGGGGGTCCATCAGGGGGTCCAGCAGGGGTCCAGCAGGGGGTCCCTCAGGGAGGAGGTGAAGGACTTGAGGTGGGGCAGGACCAGGCGTTCAAATGACTTCATGACTACAGACGTCAGCGCCACAGGCCTGTGTAGTCATTAAGTCCAGTGATCCGGGGCTTCTTGGGGACAGGGACAATGATGGCAGACTTGAAGCAGGCTGGGACATGGCATGACCCCAGGGAGGTGTTAAAAATGTCTGTGAAGACGGGGGTCTGCTCTCCTGCGCAATGTCTTAATGTAGCGGCAGAGACGCCGTCTGGTCCAGCAGCTTTTCGGGGGTTGGATTTCCGAAATAGCCTGTGAACATCCTGTTCCTGAACTGACAGAGTGGTGGGGGAGGTGGGGGGGACCAGGTTTGGGTTGGCGGAGGTGGCCACCGTGGGGGAGGGGGTGGTCACATCAAACCTGGAGTAGAAGGTGTTGAAGTTGCTCAGCCAGTTTTCGATTGTCTGCAGCAGGGGGGGCTCGGGGCTTGTGGTTGGTGAGGAGCCGGAGCCCCCTCCACACGGAGGCGGGGTTGTTGTCTGTATTGTACTGTGATCTCGCTCGAGAAACCTCTTTGCTAATCCATACTTTGCGTCTTTTTTAGCGCCCCTGTCACCAGCCCTGTGCGCTGCCTCCTTCTGCTGCCTTAACTGCCTCAGTTTTTGGAGTGAACCAGGGTTTGTCATTGTTGAAAGTGACGTTGGCGTGTGTTGCTATGACGCTGTCCTCACAGAATGTATGACGTCACAGTGTCCGTGTCCTCATCCAAACGCTCTGTGGCAGCTCTGAAAACCTCCCAGTCTGTGATGTCCAAACACGCACGGAGCTCCTCCGCTGCCTCATTGGTCCACTTCTTAGAGGTCTTCACTGCAGGTTTGGAGAGCTTCAGCCTCTGTCTGGACGTGGGGATCAGGTGATCTGACTGTTGTGTAACAGTGATCCAGCGTGCTCTGCTCTCTGGTCAGAACTTTAATAAACTGTCTGTACTTTGGTAGTTCGTGGCTGAGATTCCCCTTGTTAAAATCCCCCAGGATAATACACAAGGGGTCCGGAAGGTCCGCTCCACACTCAGAATCTGGTCCGCGCGCGCTGTGCCACGTGCACGTTTGCGCTCGGCGGGATGCAAACAACAGCCAGAATGAATGAATGAACTCACGTGGAGAGTAGAATGGTTTGCAGTTAATGAAGAGATATTCCAGATCAGGAGAGCAGTGTTTGGAGATCACAGTCACATCTGAAGACCAGGCGTTGTTGATGTAAAAACAGACTCCTCCGCCGCGTGTTTTACCCCCGGAGAGACCCTTATGACGAGCCGCACGAAAGAGGCAAAACCCTCGATCTGCACGGCGCCGTCCGGGACCGACTCACTGAGCCACGTCTCCGTGAAGCACAAAACAGGAGATGAAGAAAAGTCTCTGTTTCGTCTCATCAGCAGCGCCAGTTTCGTCCATTTTGTTGGAGAGTGAGCGAACGTTGGAGAGGAAAATCCCAGGTAAGGGGGTCCGTGTACCGCGTCTCCTGAGCCGTACGAGGACCCCGGCACGTTTTCCTCGCCTGCGGCGTCTCACTCTTTTAGCCAAAAGAAGGGCTAATTCAGCAGCAGAAACTAAAATAACTGGAACTAGGTCCGTAGGAGTTGTTGTTCGGAAGGACAAGAGCTCTTTGCAGACACGTCTCTGCAACATCGCGTGGCGGTCGGGGATAGTGTCTCTGGACTGGCAGACCGGGGTGGTGGTCCCTCTGTTCAAGAAGGGGGACCGGAGGGTGTGTTCCAACTATAGAGGGCTCACACTCCTCAGCCTCCCTGGTAAGGTCTATTCCAGGTACTGGAGAGGAGAATCCGACCGATAGTCGAACCTCGGATTCAGGAGGAGCAGAGTGGTTCTGGTCCTGGTCGTGGAACACTGGACCAGCTCTAGACTCTCCATCGGGTGCTCGAGGGTTCATGGGAGTTTGCCCAACAGTCCCACATGTGCTTTGTGGATCTGGAGAAGGCTTTCGACCGTGTCCCACGGGGTGTCCTTTGGGGGTGCTGCGGGAGTACGGGGTCCGGGGCCCTTTGCTCAGGGCTGTCCGGTCCCTGTTCTGACCGGAGCAGGAGCTGTGTTCGCATTGCCGGCAGTAAGTCAGACCTGTTCCCTGTGCGTGTGGGGCTCCTCAGGGCTGCCCTTTGTCACCGGTTCTGTTCATTGTTTTTATGGACAGAATTTCTAGGCGCAGTCAGGGGTCGGAGGGGGTCCGGTTTGGGGACCACAGGATCTCATCTCTGCTGTTTGCAGATGATGTTGTCCTGATGGCTCCATCAAACCTGGACCTTCAACATGCACTGGGACGGTTTGAGCCGAGTGTGAAGCGTCTGGGATGAGAATCAGCACCTCCAAATCTGAGGCCATGGTTCTCGACCGGAAAAAGGTGGCTTGCCCTCTCCAGGTGGGTGGGTGGTCCTTGCCCCAAGTGGAGGAGTTCAAGTATCTCGGGGTCTTGTTCACGAGTGAGGGAAGGATGGAGCGTGAGATTGACAGGCGGATCGGTGCAGCGTCTGCAGTGATGCGGTCGCTGCATCGGACTGTTGTGGTAAAGAAGGAGCTGAGTCCAAAGACAAAGCTCTCGATTTACCGGTCAATCTACGTTCCCGCCCTCACCTTTGGTCATGAGCTTTGGGTAGTGACCGAAAGGACAAGATCGCGGATACAAGCGGTCAAAATGAGTTTCCTCCGCAGGGGGGCTGGGCGCTCCCTTAGAGATAGGGTGAGGAGCTCAGTCACACGGGAGGAGCTCGGAGTAGAGCCACTGCTCCAGCTGAGGTGGCTCGGGCATCTGTTCCGGATGCCTCCTGGACGCCTCCCTAGGGAGGTGTTTCGGGCATGTCCCACCGGGAGGAGGCCCGGGGAAGACCCAGGACACGCTGGAGGGACTATGTCTCTCGGCTGGCCTGGGAACGCCTCGGGATCCCCCCGGAGGAGTTGGAGGAAGTGTCTGGGGATAAGGAAGTCTAGGACTCCCTGCTTAGACTGTTGCCCCCGCGGACCTGGACCCGGATAAAGCGGAAGAAGATGGATAGGATGGATAATAATAATGATAATAATAATAATGATAATAATTATAATGATAATAATATTAATTATAATAATAATGATAATGTTGATGATGATGATGAAAATAATAAATAAATATATATATACGCACAATGATAATGATAAAAGGAAAAGGCTCAAGTGAATATGTGAATAGGATCTTCAGGAGTTATTTTAAAACATAAATTGTGAGTTCATTGAAACAGCTGCATTTTATTTGATCAGTTTCATTCTCTTATCGTAGTTTTAGAACTTCTATTTTCTTCTGCTGGTCAGTTGCATGTCGGAAACAAAGTTGTTGTTGTTGTTGTTATTGTTGACTTGTCACTATTATTCACATCAATTGTTGCAACTCTGCTCTCAACCAATATTTGAAAGTGTAAAAGAAAATTCAGAAGATGAGACATTTTGAATCTTTTCTTTAGTCACAAGTCGCTGGCCACATTTCAAACTCCGAACATTGATTTGTTCTTTGTGGAGAACGCGCCTCGTTCAGCTTGACCTGCACTCGCACCAAAACACGACTATTTTTAGTTTTCACTGACATTTCTGACGTGAGATTCTGTTCTGAATCTGTTCTGCTTTGTTTGTGTGATTCTGCCCCGTGTTTCACCTGACGTTTGTCCCGTGTTTCACCTGACGTTTGTCCCGTGTTAACCTGACGTTTGTCCCGTGTTAAACCTGACGTTTGTCCCGGGTTAAACCTGACGTGTTGTCCCGTGTTAAACCTGACGTTTGTCCCGTGGTTAAACCTGACGTTGTCCGTCCCGTGTTTCACCTGACGTTTTGTCCCGGGTTTCACCTGACGTTTGTCCCGGGTTAAACCTGACGTTTTGTCCCGGGTTAAACCTGACGTTTGTCCCGGTTAACCTGGCGTTTGTCCCGTGTTACCACCTGACGTTTGTCCCGGGTTTCACCTGACGTTTGTCCCGGGTTAAACCTGACGTTTGTCCCGTGTTTAACCTGACGTTGTCCCGGTTTCACCTGACGTTTGTCCGGGTTAACACCTGACGTTTGTCCCGGTTTCACCTGACGTTTTTTGTCCCGTGTTAAACCTGACGTTTGTCCCGGGTTTCACCTGACGTTTGTCCCGGTAACACCGGTTAACACCTGACGTTTGTCCCGGGTTTCACCTGACGTTTTGTCCCGGTTAAACCTGACGTTTGTCCCGGGTTACACCTGACGTTTGTCCCGTGGTTAAACCTGACGTTTGTCCCGGGTTACACCTGACGTTTGTCCCGGGTTACACCTGACGTTTGTCCCGGGTTACACCTGACGTTTGTTCGGTTAAACCTGACGTTTGTCCCGGGTTACACCTGACGTTTGTCCCGGGTTTCACCTGACGTTTCTCCGTTACACCTGACGTTGTCCCGGGTACACCTTTTCCCGGTTACATGACGTTTGTCCCGTGTACCACATGTTGTCCCATGTTTCACCACATGTTTGTCCCATGTTTCACCACACGTTTGTCCCATGTTTCACCACACGTTTGTCCCATGTTTCACCACACGTTTGTCCCATGTTTCACCACACGTTTGTCCATGTTTCACCACAGCGTTTGTCCCATGTTTCACCTACGTTTGTCCCGGGTTTCACCTGACGTTTGTCCCGGGTTAAACCTGACGTTTGTCCCGGGTTTCCCTGACGTTTGTTAAACCTGACGTTTGTCCCGGGTTAAACCTGACGTTTGTCCCGTGTTTACCTGACGTTTGTCCCGGGTTAAACCTGACGTTTGTCCCTGTTTCACCTGACGTTTGTCCCGGGTTAAACCTGACGTTTGTTCCGTGTTTCACCTGACGTTTGTCCCGTGTTTCACCTGACGTTTGTCCGGGTTAAACCTGACGTTTGACGTTGTCCCGTGTTCACCTGACGTTTGTCCCGGGTTAACACCTGACGTTGTCCCGTGTTTCACCTGACGTTTGTCCCATGTTTACCTGACGTTTGTCCCGTGTTCACCACACGTTTGTCCCTGATATTTCACCTGACGTTTGTCCCATGTTTCACCTGACGTTGTCGTGACGTTTGTCCATGTTTCACCCCATGTTCACGTTTGTCCCATATTTCACTTGACGTTTGTCCCATGTTTCACCGCACGTTTTGTCCCATGTCACCACACGTCTGTCCCATGTTTCCCCATGACGTTTGTCCCATGTTTCACCACACGTTTGTCCCATGTTTCACCGCACGTTTGTCCCATGTTTCACCACACGTTTGTCCCATGTTTCACCACACGTTTGTCCCATGTTTCACCACACGTTTGTCCCATGTTTCATGTTTCCTTATGAAACTCCCCCTTGTGTCCAGGAGTGGTGGTGATCGCCTTTGTCGTTTGCTGGATGCCTTATCACGCTCGACGCCTCATGTTCTGTTACGTGTCCGATTGGTCCGTGTAAGTATCAAACTCTTTTAACTCTTTCACTGAAGTTTTCACTCTTTTTCATCAAACTTCAGAAAACAGAAAATCCAGCAGTTCTTTTTTAGTTCAAAGAATATTTGTCATTTCACATTCAAATAGAAATATAAGTACATTTCAAAAGTATCAAATATTTTGAGGTTCAGTTCTGTTTTGCTTTGTTCTAAATGTTGGTGAAGCGTTGCCCACCGGCTGTGCCACGGCCGCCCTGGCGTGTGCCACGGCCGCCCTGGCGTTTGCCACGGCCGCCCTGGCGTTTGCCACGGCCGCCCTGGTGTTTGTGACACTAACTCGAGTGTCGCGCGTCAGACGCCCCAAACGGGGCGAGTCTGTCTACAGGGGGGAGGGGGTCTGGCTGGGGTCCTGGTGCAGCAGCGGTAACAACCTGGAGTTCAACGCCCAGAAGATCGTGGACATCAGGTCACAGCCCCCCAGCCCCCCTCATCATGACAGACTCCCCCATCAGCTGAGGAAATCCAAGCTGCCAGGGACAAACAGAGACTACAGCGCCCTCTGCTGGAGCCACAGCCAGGGACAAACGGACACTACAGCGCCCTCTGCTGGAGCCAGAGCCAGGAGCAAACAGAGACTACAGCGCCCTCTGCTGGAGCCAGAGCCAGGAGCAAACAGAGACTACAGCGCCCTCTGCTGGAGCCAGAGCCAGGAGCAAACAGAGACTACAGCGCCCTCTGCTGGAGCCAGAGCCAGGAGCAAACAGAGACTACAGCGCCCTCTGCTGGAG
>BJKM01000997.1:196436-203936 GCA_015082035.1 Chaenogobius annularis | reverse complement strand
GATCTTGATAAAGAATTGTCCTGATTAAGTTTAAGCTGCGACTCGAAAAAGGAAAGCTCCAAAAAGAAGCAAAACTAGTTCAGTCAAACATGTAGTAAAGTAGAAGTATCTGACGTATCCACTGTCAGATATCTAAAATGTACTTTTACTTTTGTACTAGTACCACTGGACAAAGCGTCTGGTATTTGTTCAGTCAGTGATTCTGCTGGAGACACTGGACAAAGGGTCTTCCGTTCCTCTCAGTGGGATTCTGGGACAAATGGCAGGACTCGTAATCAGAGAACGGTCATAAAACGGCAGAGATCGCCACGGGAACGGCCTTCTTCTACACAGCTGTGAAATGACGCACGGACGATTTGGCGAGATGGTTCTGAAATTCAGATATTGTCATGTTTGGTTTCATGCTGTTCTCATCCGAGCTCTGAGCCAGAATGGTTTAAAGCGAACGAGAAATGGAGAAAACGGTCACATGTGCTGAATAAAACATGTTAAAAAACACGCTTCAGGCAAACCCAAGCTGCACATGCAATGCATTTAAATAAATAACACATTTGTCCTGGCAATAAAACCCTTTAAACCCCTCTGTTATCACAATGTTCAAACTGCTGAAGGAAGCAAAATGAACAATAACTCATTTTCAAATATTCACACACATTTGCTCTAATTACGGATTTAAAGTCTTTATAACTCAAAACTGGCTTTGACAGAGACAAGGGTCTGTTCAAGGCCTGTCGCAATAAAGCTGTAAAGGTAACTGCGTCTGCAGTGACGCGTCTGCAGTGTCTGCAGTGCTGCGTCTGCAGTGACGCGTCTGCAGTGTCTGCAGTGCTGCGTCTGCAGTGACGCGTCTGCAGTGTCTGCAGTGCTGCGTCTGCAGTGACGCGTCTGCAGTGTCTGCAGTGACGCGTCTGCAGTGCTGCGTCTGCAGTGACGCGTCTGCAGTGTCTGCAGTGCAGCGTCTGCAGTGCAGCGTCTGCAGTGCAGCGTCTGCAGTGCAGCGTCTGCAATGACGCGTCTGCAGTGACGCGTGTGCACTGCAGTGACGCGTCTGCAGTGCAGTGTCTGCAGTGCTGCGTCTGCAGTGCAGCGTCTGCAGTGACGCGTGTGCAGCGTCTGCAGTGACGCGTGTGCAGTGACGCGTGTGCAGTGACGCGTGTGTGCTCGCCGCGTGTGCTCGCCGCGTGTGCTCGCCGCGTGTGCTCGCCGCGTGTGCTCGCCGCGTGTGCGGTGCGGTCTTGTCCTTCAAGAAACATTATAAAACCAGATATTTAATTCCATTTTCATACATTTTTGAAAAACGCTCCAGGTGGCCACTAGGGGGGCGCTGAAGAGCCGCCTGTGGCTCGCCGACCCCTGGTTTGGCCGATCAGAGCCTGTTGAAGGACAGTCCTGTCATGTAAAGTTCTGCTGATGTGTCCAGAACCAGACTGGAGAAGAGAACATCAGAACTGTTCTTACCTCGAGGAGCGCGAACAAAGACTCCTGAAGCGCTGCTGGTTTATGGATCAGGTCGGGTTCATGAGCAGAGATGTGTGCGTTCTTAGTCCGGGTTCAGTCCGGGTTTAGTCCGGGTTCCGGGTTTAGTCCGGCTTTAGTACAGGTTTAGTCTGGCTTTAGTCCGGCTTTAGTCCGGCTTTAGTCCGGCTTTAGTCCCGGTTCAGTCAGGCTTTAGTCCGGATTTAGTCCAGGTTTAGTCCCGGGTTTAGTCCCGGCTTTAGTCCCGGCTTTAGTACGGGTTTAGTCCGGCTTTAGTCCGGCTTTAGTACAGGTTTAGTCCGGGTTTAGTCCAGGTTTAGTCCGGGTTTAGTAGGGTTTAGTCCGGCTTTAGTATGGGTTTAGTCCCGGGTTTAGTCCCGGGTTAGTCCCGGTTTAGTCCGGGTTTAGTCCCGGTTTAGTCCGGGTTTAGTCCGTCCGGGTTTAGTCCGGGGTTTTAGTCCGGCTTTAGTCCGGGTTTAGTCCGGGTTTAGTCCGGGTTTAGTCCGGCTTTAGTCCGGCTTTAGTCCGGCTTTAGTCCGGGTTTAGTCCCGGGTTAGTCCGGTTTAGTCCCGGGTTTAGTCCCGGCTTTAGTCCGGCTTTAGTCCGGATTTAGTCCGGCTTTAGTATGGGTTTAGTCCCGGGTTTAGTCTGGGTTAGTCCCGGTTTAGTCCGGGTTTAGTCCGGGTTTAGTCCGGGTTAGGCCCGGGTTTAGTCCGGGTTTAGTCCCGGGTTTAGGCCGGTTTAGTCCGGGTTTAGTCCGGCTTTAGTCCGGCTTTAGTCCGGCTTTAGTTCCGGCTTTAGTCCGGGTTTAGTCCGGGTTTAGTCCCGGGTTTAGTCCCGGGTTTAGTCCGGCTTTAGTCCGCTTTAGTCGGCTTTTAGTAGGGTTTAGTCCGGGTTTAGTCCGGGTTTAGTCCGGGTTTAGTCCCGGGTAGTCCCGGGTTTAGTCCGGGTTTAGTCCCGGGTTTAGTCCGGGTTTAGTCCGGGTTTAGTCCGGGTTTAGTCCGGGGTTTAGTCCGGTTTAGTCCGGTTTAGTCCGGTTAGTCCCGGGTTTAGTCCGGGTTTAGTCCCGGGTTTTAGTCCCGGGTTTAGTTATAGACTGGGCCGTCTGGACGGTTGAAGGCCCATTGCACTGGCCAGGATCGTGTCCAGAGTCTTGGGCCGGACCCAGGATCTGATCCCAAACGGCCCGTGAGGTTTGGATCACAAACATGGCACAGATTTTTGCACATTTGGTTTCAAAGAAATCCTTGAAAATGATAAAAATTCAAATTCCGTTCTGATGTGCTTCAATGACATGTGTCAATCATTATTTTCTAAGTGAGTTTCCTGCCCTAGTGGAGCTCACGGGGTACTGCAGGTGATGCAGTTCAAGTCCAGAAACATCTCAACTTCTGCTCCAAGTACGGCGCCCTAAACCAGGTCCAAAACCAGGTCAAAACCAGGTCCAAATTAGTCCAAAACCAGGACTAAACCAGGACTAAACCAGGATTAAACCAGGTCCAAATTAGTCCAAAACCAGGACTAAACCAGGTCCAAACCAGGTCAAAACCAGGTCCAAATTAGTCAAAAACCAGGACTAAACCAGGACTAAACCAGGTCCAAATTAGTCCAAACTGGGACTAAACCAGGACTAAACCAGTCCAAATTAGTCCAAACTAGGACTAAACAGGACTAAACCAGGACTAAACCAGGTCCAAACCAGGTCCAAACCAGGGTCCAAACTAGGACTAAACCAGGACTAAACCAGGACTAAAACAGGACTAAACCAGGACTAAACCAGGTCCAAACCAGGTTCAAATTAGGACTAAACCTGGACTAAACCAGGTCCAAACCAGTCTAAACCAGGACTAAACCAGGACTAAACCTGGACTAAACCAGGTCCAAACCAGGTTCAAATTAGGACTAAACCTGGACTAAACCAGGTCCAAAACCAGGTCCAAACTAGGACTAAACCAGGACTAAACCAGGTCTAAAGAAGGTCTAAACCAGGACCAAACCAGGTCTAAACCAGGACTAAACCAGGACTAAACCAGGACTAAACAGGTCTAAAGCAGGTCTAAAGCAGGTCTAAACCAGGACTAAACAGGGACTAAACAAGGTCCAAACCAGGTCCAAACTAGGACTAAACCGGACTAAAACCAGGTCTAAACCAGGACTAAACCAGGACTAAACCAGGACTAAACCAGGTCTAAAGCAGGTCTAAATCAGGACTAAACCAGGTCTAAAGCAGGTCTATAACCAGGTCTAAACCAGGTCTAAAGCAGGTCTAAATCAGGACTAAACCAGGACTAAACCAGGTCTAAAACACACAGGTCATCAGAAAAAAAGGCAGCTCTCCTCTTGATGAAGCAGAGAAACCGATGAAGTGTCAGTCAAAAACCTTTCATTCTCGCTCGTTTGAAGATTAAAATGTCCATTTTGTGTGCTTGTAATCAGACGGAGCCGTTTGTGAGGGATTTCCTGACGCTTGTTGTTCATTTGTGACTCTTTACCAGGAGATTAATGGTTCAGTTCTTGGCAGCTGAAAAAAGTCTCTTAAATCCTCTTAAACGGTGGCTCGGATTGATGAGACTCAGTTTGTCTGTTCAACATCATTCACTCCATTTATGAAGATAAAGAGGCCCCTTGAAAAAGTCCTGGTTAGACCTGGTTTAGTCCTGGTTTAGACCTGGTTTAGTCCTGGTTTAGACCTGGTTAGTCCTGGTTTAGACCTGGTTTAGTCCTGGTTTAGACCTGGTTTAGTCCTGATTTAGACCTGCTTTTAGACCTGGTTTAGTCCTGGTTTAGTCCTGGTTTAGACCTGGTTTAGTCCGGTTTAGTCCTAGTTTGGACCTGGTTTGGACCTTGTTTAGTCCCTGTTTAGTCCTGGTTTAGACCTGCTTTAGACCTGCTTTAGACCTTGTTTAGTCCTGGTTTAGTCCTGGTTTAGTCCTGGTTTAGACCTGGTTTGGTCCTGGTTTAGACTTCTTTAGACCTGGTTTAGTCCTGGTTTAGTCCTAGTTTGGACCTGGTTTGGACCTGGTTTAGTCCAGGTTTAGTCTAATTTGAACCTGGTTTGGACCTGGTTTAGTCCAGTTTAGTCCTGGTTTAGTCCTGGTTTAGACCTGGTTTAGTCCTGGTTTAGACCTGGTTTAGTCCTGGTTTAGTCTGTTTAGTCCTGGTTTAGGCCTGGTTTAGGCCTGGTTTAGACCTGGTTTAGACTGGTTTAGTCCTGGTTTAGCCTGTTTAGTCCTGGTTTAGTCCTGGTTTAGACCTGGTTAGACCTGCTTTTAGAACTGCTTTCGTCCTGGTTTGGACCTGGATTAGTCCTGGTTTAGACCTGGTTTAGTCCTGGTTTAGTCCTGCTTTAGACTGGTTTAGTCCTGTTTAGACCTGGTTAGACCTGGTTTAGACCTTGTGTAGTCCTGCTTTAGACCTGGTTTAGTCCTGGTTTGGACCTGGTTTAATCCTGGTTTAGACCTGGTTTAGTCCTGGTTTAGTCCTGCTTTAGACCTGGTTTAGTCCTGGTTTAGACCTGGTTTAGACCTGGTTTAGTCCGGGTGTAGTCCTGGTTTAGACCCGGTTTAGGCCTCGTTTAGTCCTGGTTTAGACCTGGTTTTGACCTGGTTTAGACCTGGTTTAGACCTGGTTTAGACTTGTTTTGACCTGGTTTTGACCTGGTTTAGACCTAGTGTAGTCCTGATTTTGACCTGGTTTAGACCTGGTTTAGTCCGGGTGTAGTCCGGTTTAGACCCGGTTTAGGCCTCGTTTAGTCCTGGTTTAGACCTGGTTTTGACCTGGTTTAGACCTGGTTTAGACCTGGTTTAGACCTTGTTTTGACCTGGTTTAGTCCTGGTTTAGACCCGGTTTAGGCCTCGTTTAGACCTGGTTTAGACCTGGTTTTCACCTGGTATTGACCTGGTTTAGTCCTGGTTTAGACCTGGTTGACACCTGGTTTGGTCCTGGTTCAGTCCTGGTTCAGACCTGGTTTAGACCTGGTTGAGACCTGGTTTGGACCTGGTTTAGACCTGCTTAAGACCTGGTTTAGTCTGGTTTAGTCCTGGTTCGGACCTGGTTTGGACCTGGTTTAGACCTGCTTAAGACCTGGTTTAGTCCTGGTTTAGTCCTGGTTCGGACCTGGTTTGGACTGGTTTAGACCTGCTTTAGACCTGGTTTAGTCCTGGTTTAGACCTGCTTAGACCTGGTTTTCACCTGGTTTAATCCTGGTTTAGACCTGGTTTTTGACCTGGTTTTGACCTGGTTTTGACTGGTTTAGACCTGGTTTAGACCTGGTTTTCACTGGTTTAGTCCTGGTTTAGACCTGGTTTAGTCCTGGTTTGACCTGGTTTAGACCTGTTTTTCACCTGGTTTTACACCTGGTTTTGACCTGGTTTGGTCCTGGTTTGGTCCTGGTTTAGTCCTGGTTCAGACCTGGTTTAGACCTGGTTGAGACCTGGTTTGGTCCTGGTTTAGTCCTGGTTTCGGACCTGGTTTGGACGTGGTTAGACCTGCTTTAGACTGGTTTAGTCCTGGTTTAGTCCTGGTTTAGACCTGGTTTAGTCCCGGTGTAGTCGTGGTTTAGACCTGGTGTAGTCTGGTTTAGACCTGGTTTAGACCTGGTTTGGGTCTGGTTTAGTGCTGGTTTTAGACCTGGTTTAGTCCTGTATGTTTAGGTCCCTGGGGTTTAGACCTGGTTTAGTCCGGGTGTAGTCCTGGTTTAGACTGGTTTAGACCCGGTTTAGGCCTCGTTTAGTCCTGGTTTTAGACCTGGTTTGGACCTGGTTTAGACATAGTGTAGTCCTGGTTTTGACCTGGTTTAGACTGGTTTAGACCTGGTTTGTGACCTGGTTTAGACTTGTTTTGACCTGTTTTGACCTGGTTTAGTCCTGGTTTAGTCCTGGTTCAGACCTGGTTTAGACCTGGTTGAGACCTGGTTTGGACCTGGTCTAGACCTGCTTAAGACCTGGTTTAGTCCTGGTTTAGTCCTGGTTTAGACCTGGTTTAGACCTGGTTTAGTCCTGGTGTAGTCGTGGTTTAGACCTGGTGTAGTCCTGGTTTAGACCTGGTTTAGACCTGGTTTGACCTGGTTTTTGACCTGGTTTTGACCTGGTTTTGACCTGGTTTTCAACCTGGTTTACACCTGGTTTAATCCTGGTTTAGACCTGGTTTAATCCTGGTTTTGGACTTGGTTTTGACCTGGTTTAGTCCTGGTTTAAGTGTTTAGACCTGTTTAGTCATGGTTTAGACCTGGTTTAGACCTGGTTTAGTCCTGGTTTAGACCTGGTTTAGACCTGGTTTTCACCTGGTTTACACCTGGTTTAGACCTGGTTTAGACCTGGTTTTCACCTGGTTTTGACCTGGTTTGGTCCTGGTTTGGTCTGGTTTAGTCCTGGTTCAGACCTGGTTTAGACCTGGTTGAAACCTGGTTTGGTCCTGGTTTACTCCTGGTTCGGACCTGGTTTGGACCTGGTTTAGACCTGGTTTAGACCTGGTTTAGTCCCGGTGTAGTCGTGGTTTAGACCTGGTGTAGTCCTGGTTTAGACCTGGTTTAGACCTGGTTTGGTCCTGGTTTAGTGCTGGTTTAGACCTGGTTTAGTCCCCGGTATTTAGTGGTTTTCACCTGGTTTTCACCTTGTTTGGACCTGATTTAGACCTGGTTTAGACCTGGTTTAGTCCCGTGTAGTCGTGGTTTAGACCTGTTTAGTCCTGGTTCAGACCTGGTTTTGAGAGACCTGGTTTGGACCTGGTTTGGACCTGGTTTGGACCTGGTTTTCCTGGTTTTCACCTGGTTTTCACCTGGTTTGGACCTGATTTAGACCTGGTTTTAATCCTGGTTTGGACTTGGTTTTGACCTGGTTTAGTCCTGGTTAAGTCTGGTTTAGACCTGGGCAAACCTGGTTTAGTCTGGTTTGACCTGGATTAGTTCTGGTTTAGTCCTGGTTTAGACCTTGTTTGAGCTGGGTTGAGACTGGTTTGGACCTGGTTTGGACTGGTTGGACCTGGTTTGGAACTGGTTTAGCATGGTTTAGTCCTGGTTTAGTCCTG